>BPLR01012675.1:0-43090 GCA_021605095.1 Caerostris extrusa
TTACGTATTGCCCCGATCACTTTTATTCAATGCTCTGCCCTTTTCAAAGCACTATACCCCCTTCAAATACTATTACTGTATCTATTATAAAGTTTAGAAAAGTACCACACCACAAGTTATCTTTAGGTAAAAGTAAATCATATATTTTTCTACTAATTTAAATAATTATTTACTTATTACTTAATTTCCCATTTATTTTATTATTTTCTTCATCTTCATTGGCACAACTACCCCACGATGGGTCGGGCCATGCCTGGCAGATTTCGTGACTGGAGATGTTTTTGTTTTTACGGTGTAATGTTGTCAGGCCTAAGCCAAACCCTCTACAGTCATATTAGACGGGGACATACAGTTTAAAGAAAATTCGAACCATACAAACATCCGTAGCCCCGCCTAGACTCGGACCTGAATGCTGTGGCACCGAGAGCCAGAGCACTAACTTTAACATTTACTACTTATTTATTAATTAATTTATTAATTAATTTACTTTACTTATTATTTATGATTAATTATTTATTTATTACTTCAAATCAGTTGCTTATTTATCAGTAATATGCATATAGTAATTTTTTTATGTGTTTTGTGTTAATTTTTATGAAAAAGATGCACCGCAGTAGTTAAAGACATAAATCAACCAAATGAGCTTTGCAAAATATATCATGAAAAAAAAATCATAATAAATTTCAGAGGTTTAAAATGTCCATTTTTTCTTGGAATAAAAATCGCAAAATGAAGATTTCAATTTCGAACATTGTCAAACAAAGGAAAAAAGAAAATCAGTCAAAGGAGGCCGTGAATACATTCCAAATTCTGTTTAGTTTCTAAAATAGCATCTTTATAATACAGCGGTTATATTTGCTTCTATACCCAATTCCACATTTTATGCATTTACATACATGAAAAGAAAACCGCCACGCATTACTTTCATCCCTGGTTTTTTTTTTCTCTGGGGTATATAGAACTGCGTTTTCTGAAATAATATCTTTGTCTTCAGAACATTGCTTTTAGTTCGTAAAGAAATCTTTGGGATTTTGAAGTATACTTTTCTAAGCTTTATTTACATCACAAGCAGAGGTTGCGTTTTATAAAAAAAACTGTCTTCATAGATAGAAATTGTAAATCCTGAAAAATGTCTTCAATAAAAGTTGTATGGATTGGATTGGTGGAAATTGTCAAGAAAATGAAAATGTTCTTTTACTTTCTGACTTGTTTGTCGTGGTATAAAATGAGGTTATCTTTCGATATACTGCTGTGCCCAAAAAAGTAAGACCAAATATTAATTTTTTTTCGAAAACTCTTTATTTATTCTTCCAAATTTATTTCATCGCCTTAAAAGTAATCCCTCCTGGCACAATGCACTTATTTCAACTTTTCTTCCAATCCACAACACATCCTCTTCAATCGACTCAGAACGGTGTCCCCGGAGTGGTCATTTGAGTTTAGGAAATAGCCGGAAGTCGCACGGTGTTAATACAGTGGTTGTGGAATGATATGGATTTCATTTTTGGCGAAAAAGTCACAAAGAATCAATGCAGTGTGAGCTGGCGCATTCAATGTTTTCGGTACCGATCGAGATTTGACGCGTTTGAGGCCCAAAATGGAATTGACCGATCCTTTCCAATTTACAACATCATCAGCAAGGTCTCTAACTGTAAATCGACTGTTTGCAAGCAAAAAATCTTTTATTTTTTTGGACATGAGCTCCGTCGGTTGAGGTCGGTGGTCGACCAGAGAGCTCTTCGTCTTCAAACGTTCTCTGTCTTCTTTGAACTGTTTATACCAATTGTAAACATTTCTTTCCGATATAGGAATGCTCACCGAATGCCTTCTGCAACATTCTATACGTTTCCGCAAACAAAATTTAATGCAAGTTCTTTACTCAAATACTTCAGACATTTCAAAAATTGCCGGAATCAGTTTTAGCATCTCACAAAACCAAGTGTAACTCAAACACTAATGAATATTCTGATGTAAAATTTCACAAAGATGTTAAGGGCAGTGCCAAAAACCTTAAAAGAAAAAAAAAATTGAAATTACATATGCACGGGAAATTTAAATTGAAAAACTGGTCTTGCTTTTTGGACACGGTAATATAAAAAAAATGCAATTTTCGCTTTAAATATATAACCTTTTCATCCAGTTAAAATCATTTTATTCCATAATTCTCAGTACATCACATTAGTTCCCTCTTTAATTAAAAATAATTATCTATCTCCAAAATCGCCTTTCTTATTAAAAATCAGCGTGGCGTCCATAAGGGTTCGGCGTAAAAGATTTTGCAATATAATAAACGCAAACACAAAACGCGTTAAAATAATTTACAGTATAATAAAAATTCAAGTTAAATATAGCAAATGCCGCATTAAATTTTAAATTAGAAGATACACAAAACCTCCTTTATATTTAATACGAGAAAAGAAGAAAAAAAATGGATGATTTCAAACGAAAAAGAAAGCCAAGGGTGCAGTTTATGTCCAGATGGTTATACGTTAGCGTATATGGTATATGTTCAGCATAAAAGATTTTTGCATGATAATAAACGCAACATAAAGCGTTAAAATAACTTACTGTATAATAAAAATTGCAATTTTCGCTTTAAATATGTAACCATTTCGTCCCATAATGCTCAGTAATCACATTAGTTCCCTCTTTAGTTAAAAATAAGTTAAAAAATAATTAATAAGCAATACTCCCAAATACGCAATACTCTCAAAAACTCTCATTTCTTATTAAATTCTCAGATCAAATGGCGCATTAAATTTTAAATTAGAAGATACACAAAACCCTTCTTTATATTTAATACGAGAAAAGAAATCAAAAAGTGGATGATTTCAAACGAAAACGAAAACAGGAGTGCAATTTATGTCCAGCATAAAAAGATACGACATAAATTGACATAAAGGAATTTGCATGATAATAAACGCAACGTAAAGCGTTGAAATATCTTACTGTATAATATGCAATTTTCGCTTTTAAACCGAAATAAATAAACCGAAAAATTGAATGCAATTTTCGCTTATAATCTTTTTTATCCAGTTCAAACCATTTTGGTACCATAATACTCAGTACATCACATTAGTTCCCTCTTTAATTAAAAATAAGTTATCTATCTCTCTAAAAATCTCATTTCTTATTAAATCCTTAAAGCAAATGCCGCATTAAATTTTAAATTAGAAGATACACAAAACCCTTCTTTATCTTTAATACGAGAAAAGAAGGAAGAAAAAAATGGATGATTTCAAACGAAAACGAAAGCAGCAGTGCAGTTTATGTCCAGATGGATTTGGCTTAAAAAATTTTGCATGATAATAAACGCAATATAAAGCGTTAAAATAACTTACTGTATAATAAAAATGCAATTTTCCCTTTATTTATATAACCATTTTGTCCCATAATGCTCTGTACATCACATTTAGTTCCCTCTTTAATTAAAAATAAGTTATCTAATAAGCGCAACATAAAGCGTTAAAATAATTTACTAGATAATAAAAATGCAATTTTCGCTTTTTTCTATATTTAAATATCCAGTTTCTAGTCTTAAACGTATAACCTTTTTATCCAGTTGAAATCATTTTTGTACCATAATACCCGGTACATCACATTAGTTTCCTCTTTAATTAAAAATAAGTTATATATGTCCAAAAATCTCATTTCTTATTAAATCCTTACAGCAAATGCCGCATTAAATTTTAAATTAGAAGATACACAAAACCCTTTTTTTATATTTAATACGAGAAAAGAAGGAAGAAAAAAAATGGATGATTTCAAACGAAAACGAAAGCAGGAGTGCAGTTTATGTCCAGATGGGTTCGGCGTAAAAGACTTTGACGAAGACTTATTACATAGCTTCCGTGCCTTCCAAAAGTTTCCATTATTCATAGAGAACTCTACAGAATCTTTTTTTTATTTATTTATTTATTCTTTTTTTTTCCCCTATCTTCAAGTGACTTTACCACGATGAAAGAAAGTCACAGTCGTTCCGTTCCAGTCAATTTATTTGACACTAATTGATTTTGCATCGTGTCCCCCTTGTGCAGCAAGTAATAATCTGCGAAGTTCTGAGTTATTAATTTTTGAAGAGACCGAAAACGTCAATATGCCAAAACCTAATTAATTTATTCGAAAAAGAATCGAAAGTCGGAGATACTTATCGCTTTTAAGAGGACTCAGTGAGGATAAAGTGCTGTGAGGAGGGGGGTCGAAAAAAAGAATTTATTGAATGTAATCAAACTTTGTAATACGCCAATAAGCAATTCAAATATTTGCGACTTGTTCTGAAAGTGCTTTTTAGACGTCGCGAATGATATAAAAAGAAGATGAATTAAAATTGATAATCTTTTTCTTTTGCTGCTTTAGAATCAGAAAGTGATTCATCAAATACTGGAGATTTTTTTTTCCACCGCTATTATTTAATATCATTACAAATAAAATATTGCAATAAGGAAGCTCGCGCTGCCAACTTTAACTCATATCATTGTTTGTTGGAAGAAATAGGTGATGTCGATTGAATTATTTAATAAAAATTTCAAAATACCAATTTATTTTTTTGATTTTCTTTTATATAATTAAATTTTATTTTTTTAATTATATAAAAACATTAAAAAAAATTAAGAAAAGGAAACCAGAGGGTTAATTGCAGAGTAGTAGATTTGGTTTGGTTTGTTTCTCTACTGTCATTTTGTGCACGCTTTGGGCTAATTAGGCCGGGACCTACAGTTTAACGTTGATTGCGAACCACTAACAAACATCCATACCAGAACAATATTGGATCTTATAAGTCATCAATAAATGTTTGGTTTGGTTTGTCGCTCTGCAATCATTTTGTGCACACTTTAGCTAATTAGACGTACAGTTTAACGAGGATTCCGAACCATTAACAAACATCCATGCCCCCGCCAGAATACATCAACAGAAAAGAATTAGTTAATGACATATTATGAAGATCTCTGAACCGTTTTCTATGTATTTTCCAGCAAGAAAGTATTATAAAGAAAGGAAGGGCTTTAAATGCTGTTCCGTAATGCTTAAGAAAGTGAAAGAGCATTTAACATAATTGAGAAAGAGCATTTAACATTCAATTTTGAAACGAAATTGTAGAACTTAGTGGAGATTTTAAAGATAAATTGCCAGATATCAAGGTGGCCAATTACATATTTATTGTCTTCATATCTAAAGGCGGCCTGGTAGTCAATGGCTAGAATTCTACCCTTTGGTACCATAGGTTTCAGGTTCGAATCGTAGTAATAAGTTCTGAGTTATTAATTTTTGAAGAGACCGAAAACGACAATATGCCAAAATCTAATTAATTTATTCGAAAAAGAATCAAAAGTCTGAGATACTTACAGCTTTTATATGGACCCAGTGAGGATAGAATGCTGTGAGGGAGGGAGGGTGGCCGACAAAAAAAAAAAAGAATTTATTGGAATGTAATCAAACTTTGTAATACGCCAATAAGCAAATTTGCGACTTGTTCTGGAAGTGCTCTAGACGTCGCGAGTGAAATAAAGAAGATGAATTAAAATTGATAATCTTTTTCTTTTGGTTCTTTAGAATCAGAAAGTGATTAATCAAATAATGGAGGTTTTTCTGCACTACTATTAATGGTATTATTTAATATCACTATAAATAAAATATTACAATAAGGAGTTAGCTCGGCAAGTCGCGAATCGTTGTTGGTTGGAAGGAATAGGTGGTTGGATTTATTACCGATTGAATTATTAAAAAAAATTTTAAAAATGTCCTTTTTTTAAATTTTTTATTTAATGAAAATTTTTAATTATAAAAAAAGCATTGCAAAAAATTAAGAAAAAGGAAAACGGAGCGTTAATTGCAGAGTAGGAGATTTGGTTTGGTTTTGTCGCTCTATGGTCATTCCGTGCACACTTTGGGCTAATTAAACCGGGACCTGCAATTTAGCATGGATTCCGAACAACTAACAAACATCCATGCCACCGCCAGGATTCCGCCAGTCTGTGGTACCAAAGGCCAGAGCGCTAGCCAAATGGTCATCAAGCCATCAAGCCGCTGGAGTTGTAGAAATAAAAAGTTGGATAAATCGAAGGTAGGCAAAACATGCAATATTGGATCTTATAAATCACAATAGAGGAAAATTAATTAATGATATTAAAAAAGATGACTGAACCGTCTTCTGTTTTATAGCAAGGAAGTATTATAATGCTGTTTCTTAATGCTTATTAAGGAAGAACCTTTAACACTCGATTTTTCAACTTTTGGATTCAAATTGTAGAACTAGACATTTATTTTTAAAATCTCTACTATCAGGACCATTTACATATTTATTACCGTCATGTCGGATTTCTGGCTTAGTGGTAACTTGCGCCGCTATTGAGGATTAAGGCTGAGGTACGCCCGCTGGCATCCTTGTTGTAGATACTCTTTCAAAAACGAGCAGGCTCGATGGCGTTTGGGATGTTCAGTATCTTGACTCGTTAGTCAGAGTACCTGGTGGGAGTTTTCCGGTTTTTTCTCCCATAGGATGCAGGGTAGTTCCACCTAATTATCTTTCCGGAAGGCACTCCCTTCCTTCTTCAGCGACTCAGAATTAAATCAGATCTACGGGTGCTCCATCGCAACAGAAGTTGACTCCTTCCCTCCATCCATGAGTAGACTACTTTTGGGATGTCCGTCCCGCGTTGAAGGTCAATGAGGACTTGTCACAACAACAACATATGTGAATACATTATGTGTAATTACTAATTCTATATATAAATGTTTTTAAATATAAAATTTTAAAATTTCGTTTCTTTTAACCCTATATATGTAAATGGTTCGAGATTTTCCTGAGAAACTTCTTCGTATTCATGTTTCTCCATATACCTAAAAATATTTCTGAAACCTTTCTTCCTGAATATCTGAAAACCTTCCACGAAGCAATTTAGTTGTTTCCTCGCTTCTAAAAGCAGATACTTCAACATATACCACTGTTAGGTTAAAATCCTCGACCTCCTACGCACTAACATATATGTGCTACCTTTTTACCAGGAATAAGATATAAATAGTACTCATAAGAGAAATACATTATTTTTCAGAATAAGATTTGAAGCAAAAATAATATTGTTTGTGAAAAGTGTCTGAGTTATTTATATTTTAAAAATAAAACATTTTGCTTTCGCCTACTATCGGTGGATACACCATAGAGTGATAGATACAGTGGCGATCAAAAGCATTGAATCACTTAATCGTTTTGGGTCTTTTTTTACTTTTTGTCACGGTAATCTTCATTAGTTATTATTCTTTTAATTACTCCAATACTATAATATTTTTCCACGACAATTCCAATTTGTAAATTTTACTAGGATGTCGTCAATAGTATAAAAATAGGGCTTTAAAACTACATAACACAAAGTTGACTAACTTGATTTTTGTTAAAAATTATTAACTTTGAAAGTTCTTTCTTAAAAAATGTCTGATCAGATGTTGACAGTATTGATAAATATCAAAAAAATAGGAATCTATATCAGGCTATACTGCATTATTCTTTTTTTGAGGCATTTTTATAATCAAGTTTAAAATTATAATATAATTATCAGTAATATTTGAACTTACAATTAAAATATTTGAAACACTCATTGATTCTGATAACTATTATCATTTCTGATGAAATTATTAATTTCATGTATAACACAAACTTTCCCATATTATTGTAATTCGTAATGGAAATATTACTTGAAATTTAAATAAAGCTGTGAAATACTTTTGACCATCCCCTGTAGCTAATATTGAATTTTATACTGAATATTATTTCTCATGACATCAATTTCATGTATAACACTAGCATATCACTCTAATTCATATTGAAAATATTATTTGAAATTGAAAAATAGTTGAGAAACACTTTTTGACCATCACTAATAACTAATATTGAATATACAGCCCCGAATGTTCTTATTGAATATGAATTAAGGATTTTCAAGTATCAATTGAAAAAAAGTTGAAGTTTAAAAAGTAAAACCTACAAATTTAAATTAGCAATTTTTCTAAGGCACACTCAGATATTATGTTTATTGATATGTTTACATCTTCTGCATTTTTAAAAATAAAAAATAAGTTAATAGTTTTCCTTTTATACTTATATTTTTGATTAATGTTTTTGCCTTTTTCGCCCAATGCTAATGAATAAAAATTTCTCAATCACAAATTTTCTTAATTTTTTGGAAATCCTGTACATTGTGGAATTTCATATTTTGAATTCGAAAGAGATAGTTAGTAAAGCCATTTAACTCTAAAACAGTGAACTTCCTTTTTTCTTATATTTTACACATGAAGAATATTGAATACACATTTATATTCAAATTCAAGTGAAAATAGACGTCTGGTTACAGTTATCTTTACGAGAGTAGATTAAAATAATACATTTTATGTGAAAAGTAACACCTTTTAAATTTTTTTTTCCATTTTATTATATAGACATTTTTCAGTTTCAGGCATATCAAGTTAGTTTTTCAAAATTATCTGACTTATCTGACATAAATTTGCATAAATTTTTATTTAGTTTCAGAGAAATCTTAAAAGCATATAAAATATTCTTCTGATAAACTAGGAAGCAAGGTAATAAATAGTAGAACTAGTTTACAAAGGCAAAGCTTATTAAGTATGCTTGTGTGGTATATTCGAACGCTCTACAAAAAAAAGACTCTACTGATAAAGTGACATAATACTGAACTTTTAAAAAAAATTTAGAGAAATTTCTTAATAGATTAGTATAATAGTTTAACTTTTAACGTTCAACTTTTATTATTTATCAATAAACTTTTCATGCATACTTAAATAAATTTTGATGGCATGGAGTTATTAAAAAATTCTTATATTAGTCTTAAAATAAATATGTTTAAAAACAAAAATAATATTTTTTTCAGATAAAAATAATTAATTAATATTGAAATAGTATTTCATTTAACAGGTAATAAACTATTTTTTATCAACCGTAGTTCTTGGTATATAGCTTATCATTAAAGTTGACAAATTGTGAACTGCATATATTAATATTACTTATAATATTAGCATATATTAATACAGAAATAGCGTTATTAAAATATTCTTAAAGAAATTATTTGGGAGAAATATATTGATTTCAATTTGGCATAGCATTTAAACTATCTATTTCAATTCGACAAGGTATTTAAACAATATATTTCAATTTGACATAGTAGTTAAACTGTGTATTTCAATTCGACATCGCACTATGTATTTGACATAGCATTAAAACTATCTTTTTCAATTGGACATAGTTTAAACACTATGTCGAATTGAAAAGATAGTTTAAACACTATATATTTCAATTCGACATAGTTTAAAAACTATGTGTTTCAATTCGACATAGCATAGAAACTATCTACTTCAATTCGGCATAGCATATAAATTATCAATTCCAATTCGACATATCATTTAAACCCTGCATTTCAATTCGACATAGCATTGAAACTACCTATTTCAATTCGACATAACATTGAAACATTATCAATTTATGGTCCCTTAAAATATTTTATTAAAAAAATATGTATTTTAAAACAAAAAGATGTCTAATAATGTTCTTCGCTTCCGTAATATGTCATCAAACTAAACTCATCAAATATTCCTCCTATGTATCCAGTGTTCTACTAAGGCGCAACTTTGGCACGTAAAGTTTTCCCAAAACATTAATAAATTCGAATTCCTTATGCATAATTTAATGGGGGAGAGAGGGCGTATGACTGTATCGTAAACGCCGGGGCCTCTTTCCACCCCCGCTCTTACCTTTGTGTACCACCCAGTGCCATCTTTTCTAGAACAACCATACACGAAATTCACGTGCCTCTCTCTCCCAGTCAAAATCAGATAAATAAAAAATTCGACTATTCGACATCGCATTTGAATTATGTATTTCAATTCTACATGGCATTAAAGTTATGTATTTTAATTCGACATATAATTTAAAATATGTGTTTCAATTCGACATGGCATTGAAACATGATCAATTTATAATTCCTTCAAATATTTTATTTAAAAAATATGCTTTCTAATAGAAAACATGTGTCTAATAATGTTTAAACATGTTTAATAATGTCTAATAATATCTAAACATGCCTAATAATGTCTAAACATGTCTAATAATGTTTCAATTCGACATAGCATTTAAACTATGTGTTTCAATTCGACATAGTTTAAAAACTATCTATTTCAATTCGACATAATTTAAAAACTATCTATTTCAATTCGACATAACAATGAAAGAAGATCGATTTATAATTCCTTCAAACATTTTATTAAAAAAATATGCTTTAAAAAAATATGAAAAGATGTCTAATAATGTTCTTCGCTCTACAATATGTCATCCAAACTAAACTCATCAAATATTCCTCCTATGTATCCAGTGTTCTACTAAGGCGCAACTTTGGCACGTAAAGTTTTCCCAAAACATTAATAAATTCGAATTCCTTATGCATAATTTAATGGGGAGAGAGGGCGTATGACTGTATCGTAAACGTACCCCCACTCTTACCTTTGTGTACCACCCAGTGCCATCTTTTTCTACAACAACCATAAACGAAATTCACGAGCCTCTCTCTCCCACGCAAAATCAGATAAATAAAAAATCACAAAATACCCCTACCGTAAATAAAAAAAAAAAAAAAAAAAAAAAAAAAGTAAAAGAAAGTTTTTACGTGGACATTACCGTCAAAGCCCCTTGCAGAAACAAAACGGTTGTTTCGGGGAGCGCTTTCTTTTATGCGGTTTCTTTTTTACGGCGCCGCAGACGCGCAGATTACCGCCCGGGTCCCCCGCGAAGGGGCTCGTAAAAAGTATACCCCTGGAGGAAGGGGAAGAAAGAAAAAAAAAAATAGAGGAGGAAAGAGGGTCGACGCCGGACGAGCGAAATTGTCTGCACAATCCCCCGGATTCTGCCCGTTTTTCGGGAGAGGGAAGATTTTGTTTAAGACTTGTCACAAGTTTATTTTGTTTTTGTTTGTTTTTAAATCGGTGACATTGTTTGTGTTTTGATACGTTTTGGTTTATAGTGAATTTTTATGCGTTATTTGCGGTTCGACATGTCTTTCATTTGCATCAGTCATATAAGGTGGGATATAAATTTTTGAAAAAAGCACATATCTTCTTTAAGCCAGTTGTTAAAACTCTTATAAATATTAAACACTTATTTTCAAACATTGTCAGCGATTTCTTTAATTATATTTTTCTCATTGAAATTATGTCAGTCAAACCTTGAGAGATTATTATATTTGTTATGTGAAGTTTAATTACAATTGAATAAGGAGAAAGAAAATGAATGTTTTCAACAGATATTAATCAATGTTTTCCTGAATAATAATAATGGCTTTGGTTTTTCGCTCTACCGTCATTTTTTGCACCACTAAACAACAGCCATGCCACGGCCCGGATTCGAACCTGAACCCTGTGGTACTATGGCCGGAGTTCTAGCCAATTTGCCATCAGGCTGCATATTATGGAGTTAGGATAATGGAGCTGGTTTTTGGATGTTTTTTGTGCCTTTTAGATATTTCATGCCCGACTCGTGGCTCAGTGGCAACGCGCGCCGCTGGGGAGCATTAAGGCTCGTGCTCACCAAGTCGAGAAGATGCAAGCGAAAAAATTTGACCAATCACTAGCCTCACCGCGGTCGCCTGAAACCGGTTTGCAGTCCGCCGCTTGGAGTTGCCCAACTTTCAACTCGAAGCGGTTTTTCACTGGGCGTAATGCTATTTCTGACGTTTCGCTGTGAAGGGGTAGAAAAAATTTTGTCGCTATCCTCTTGAATCTTCACGTCTCGCCTCGGTGGGAACGAGCCTTTATAGTGGAGGTTCAATTCACTGTGGCTTTGATGTAGACACCTTCAAAAAACGGGGAGACTCGATGTTATTCATCATCTTGCCTCATCAGTCGTACTACCTGTTGGGAGTTTTCAGTTTTTTATCCTGTACGATACCAAATACTGGGCAGTCCCCCCCTAAGTCCTCCTGGAAGACACTGCCCTGCTTTTCAGCGTCACGGAGTGCCAAGTCATGGGGTCCTATGGGTGCTCCATCACAACAGAAACTGCCCCCTCCCTTTCCCTCCTTCCATGAGACCACACAGGTTCTCTGATTTGTTCTAGATGCTGCTGTCTACAAAGTAACATGAGAAACAAAGATATTTCATTGAAGTAGTTGTAATATTTGTATCAATATCAGAGGTTATATGTGTGGATAATATAATTTTTAATTCTACATGTGTACATTTCGTGTTCAACTAACAGCTCCCCGCACGTGTAATGAAGAAGAGTTCATAGCCTTCCAAAGGGACATTTAAGGATACCTATCCTTGCATTTGCGTGCCGTATGGTAGGAAACCGTAAAACGCTTTCTACGAACTTTGACTGTGATTGCGACATACGTGTAATAGGGTGTTGAAATTTCCGCGGGGATATATATATATGTTCGGTGCCACAAGTTTCAGGTTCGAATCCCCGGCCGTTCCATAGATGCTTGTAGTGGTACAGAATCCACTTTAAACCTTAGGTATCGATCTAATATGACAGTAGAGAATTAGGCTGACAACACTACACCTGTAAAAAAAAAAAAAAAAAGAAATACATTAGGCGGATTGCCTTGGCCCACCATGGGGTTGTTACGCGATTGAAAAAGAAAAAGGTATGTGTGCTTGTGGTTAAGTGAACCATATGCTCAACTTTATTGAATATATTTATTTCGCGTATGAAATGTTATTAGAATTTTTAAAAATTGATTATGTGTTCATATACATGATATAAATAATATATATGGAAAAATAAAACGTAAATGCAGTTTGAGGGACTAAAATAAACTAATATTGTTATGGAATATTTGTGCTGAAATGGCACGCATTTCGGATATAAACACACATGAATGTGGTTCCACTACGACTTAACCTATAGCCCATTTTAGCAGGGACGTCAAAAATTACCTCAATGCTACTTCTGACCCACATCGAATCGGAGGGGTGGACCTGTTCCTTACCCCCTCCCCCTCCATATTTACGAGATTTAGCATGTATCGATTTCTTCTTCTGTGGACACATGAACAGCCTTATCAACGAAACTCCCGTTGGGTGCGATGAAAATCTAGTAGCCAGAGTGTCAGTTGCTACTACTACACCATACCACATCACTGTGCCTAGAGCTGAGTTGCCCCTATAGAGTTTGGGAATGATGTGGGTGAGAAGTCTGGCTGGGCTTCCGTGACACTTTTACAGTCATATGAGACCGGGACCTACGGCTTATAGTGGATTCCGAACCACTACAAATATCCATGGCACCGCTGGGACTCGAACCTGAAATCTGTTGCACTGAGCGCTTGACACTTGGCCATTCACGCCCCTGTCAGTTGCTACTGGAAATGTTCATAATATGCCTCACATTATTTTTAATGTTAGTCAATCCATGCGCCGTCGCTGTAAATCTTGTGATACTTTTGGTGGTCCAATCCTCACACGCTTTCCAATAAAAAACTGCTTATTTCCTTCCTTAGTCCCTCCTGCTACATTAGTTTCCTGCTTAGTCCCTTCTACCATCCAACACCACACCACATCACTGTGCCTAGAGCTGAGTTGCTCTTATACAGTTTGGTAATGATGTTGGTGAGAGAAGTCTGAGTGGGATTCGTGACGCTTTTACAATCATATGAGAGCGGGACCTACGACTTAAAGTGGTTTCCGAATCACTATATCGCCGGGACTCGAACCTGAAACCTGTTTCACCGGACGCCAGACACTCGGCCAATCAGACCACTGTCAGTTGCTATTGGAAATGTTCGTAATATGTCACATATTATTGCTAATGTACGCCAATCCATGCGCTGCAGCCATATATGATGATCCAATCCGTATAACTTTCTATTAAAAAAATCTACTTATTTCGGTCCCTTCTACCATCCAATAGATTTTTTTCCATATATTATAGAGACACCATGTATAACTTTTGCGATTACTACTTTTTTTTTTAATCGTATCTTGGGCTAATATAAATTTATGACTATTCAATCTAAACTTTCAAATATATAGTTTCATTATACATTCAATAAAGAATATCTGAATAATTAGGATTCATATTTGAAATATAACTACTCATGTAAAATTGCCAAGATACAAGATCGCAAATCCATGTTACATAAACGCAAACACGAGTACAAATTTAATAGCGCAATTTCATTATCATATCTTTTAACAAATCTTTTTTTAAACATAAAAACCACGCTAATCATAGTTATTAGGAAATGATCATACAAGGCAAATACGATAAAAGAACCATTGCAAAAAGCTTCAACGCAAATTAAACCATAAATAAATCCTAGTACAAGCTGTAGAACAACCAGGGAGGTTTCACTTTTTCACTTAAGTTACAAAACAAGCCATGTATAAAATCATCATTAATTCTAAGACTTCAGATTGCGGTATGGCGAACACACACGGTGCCAATTCGTGTGATTGTATCAGCACATAATGCGCTATATTTCATTTCTTGATCCTCTAATTGAAGGACCACCTGCAGCATACATCGCCCTTATTGGAAAAGTCTCACCGTTTTTTTGCTGTAGTGTCTCTTAATATTTTACGAATAAATAACAATAAAAATGGCAAAATGGCGTCTCATGATGTCGAAATAAATTCCTGTAAGGAGTAGTTGTCCTATTCTGCTATGATTAGATAGCCGTGTTGACAGCCAGTAGAGAGTTGGTCTTTTGAAGACGACACTGGACTTGTTACTATGACAACGACCTTGGCGTCTGACCTCTACACATCGTGTCGTTTCTTCTGTCCAATCAATGCAAACACACTTTTTCTCAGACGAGAGTTGCCAGTGATAGCAGGTTTTTGGTTTTTGTCTCCCTCACAGTTTTTTTTTTGTTTTTTAACTTTTTTTTTTTTTTCATTTATTATATTTTTGTTCTCGTTTCTTTTCGCTAATGGAGTGGAAAGAACATATCTCTGTAAAAGTAGATATTGCTTATTATTAAAGAAAAAATAAAAAAAACCTGATGTCTTTTATATTTTTCATTGCGGTCGTAGAGATTCTTTTACTGTTTCTTTCTTTCATTTTTATTTATTTATTTGTTTGATTGTTTTTAATATAAGGTAGGAACTTAAGGAATGTGATATTAAAAAAAAATTTTTTTTTAAGAATATATTTACAAATTTTTTTAAGAAAATAGACATACATGCGTAAGTTTTTATGAACATACTACTGTGCCCAAAAAGTAAGACCAATTTTTTTTTTTTTTTTTTTTTTTTCAAAAACTCTTTATTTTTTAAATTCTTTTTAATGCTTGTCTTTGTAGTATACCGTTCTCGTGTTTCAATATGTTGAAGCTTTCCTTACGGTTCGTGCTTTATAAACTTGAAAGATTCTACCGGCTTATGATATTCACACTCAGATTTCCTATTTACTAATGTTCTGCGACGTAAGATTTTAGTGTCCGGTGGAAACCACCTTAAGAAAAGCTGCACTAACTAATATGCATTGGTTGCTTCGGAAAATGTTTCTTTTGTTTGAAAACGAAAATAATATTCATATGTGAATTTCTCGAAATATTTCATTAACATATTTTTTTATCCAAATAAAAAAATTCGAAATATGATTTTAATATTTGTTGTTGACAAGTACCACTCTATTGATATCTAAAGCATTAGAAAGATATCTCTTGAATATTTCTGAGAAATATAATTAAACAACTTTGAGCTCTTGTTCAAAGGTATTGTACCAAAAAGTAAGTACTACTGTGCCCAAAAAGTAAGATTTATTTATTTTTTCAAAAACTCTTTATTTGTTCTTCCAAATTTATTTCATTACCTTCAAAGTAATCACCTCCGGACGCAATGAACTTTTTTTTTTTTTCCAATCCTCGATACATGCTAAAAAGTCATCGGCAGTGATGGCCTTCAAAGAGCGTGGCAATTCACGTTGAATCTCTTCAATCGACTAAAAACGGTGTCGCCGGAAGGGTCTTTTGCGTTTAGGGAAAAGCCAGTAGTCGCACGGTGTGAATACGGTGGTTATGGAACGATATGGGTTTCATTTTTGGCGAAAACGCAAAGTCTCTAATTGTAAATCGACGGTTTGCAAGCACCAAATGTTTAATTTTTGGACGTGGGCTTCGTTGGTTGAGGTTGATGGTCGACCAGAGTGCTCTTCATCTTCAACGCGTTCTCTGCTTTCTTTGAACTGCTTATACCACAACTAAACATTTCTTTCCGATATAGGAATGCTCATCGAATGCCTTCTGCAAATCCAATAGTTTCCGGAAACAAAATTGAATGCAAGTTCTTTACTCAATTAATTCAGACATTTCAAAAATCTCCGGAATCAGTCTTAGAATCTCACAAAGTGAAGCGTAGCTCAACACTTATGTCAAGGACAGTGCCAGCAACCATTCTATTAAGTAAAAAAAAAAAAAAATTCTAAAAAAAATTGAATTCTATTAAGCAATTTACAATTCCTGGGAATTGTAAATTGAAAATTGGTTTTATTTTTGGACACAGTAGTATATGCATACGTTTTATGAACATAGGTCACAGGTCTAATTCCTCATAACTCAAGAAATAAAATTTAAATATAATACATAACTAACATACTTCATTTTCCTTAATTTGATATAAAGCATTTTAAAATTGCTGCAATACGGCTAGCAACAAACTAGCATCTAAAACATGGATGTCCAACCCACGGCTCGCCTTGAACATTTTCCGGCACATGAGATATATCACACTTTTACAAAATATATTTATTTTAAAATGGCCAAAGTGGTGAAAACCATTGTATTAAAAAATGCATTATGTGTGCATCCATATATTTAAAAAATTAACTGTTGAAATTATGAGAAAAAAATTAACTTTGATTTTAAAATAATATTCTTACGAATATATGACAGATGTTGCTTGTTTTATAGATGAGTTTACAGTTATGAGTTCGCAGAATAATTAAATTATATCCTGCGAACTCATGATGCACGCGCATCGATTTGCAAAAGCTAAGTGGAGAAAGAAATATCGTAAATAGTAAA
Organism: Caerostris extrusa; assembly: GCA_021605095.1. NCBI lineage: Eukaryota > Metazoa > Arthropoda > Arachnida > Araneae > Araneidae > Caerostris > Caerostris extrusa. The sequence goes on from BPLR01012675.1 coordinate 17,025, forward strand.
ATAAATATTTTTTAATGATTTCATTTTTATACGCTTTTGTTAGCTTCACCTGTATGTTTGTATGTATGTAACTGACTTTTTCCTTGGAGATCTGTTTCTCCTCATATACACTATTTAAGCTGCAAAGAAACATTTACAGGCATCTTTCAGAAAGAAAACAGTTGATTCTTTTTAATACACTTTTATATTAGTTTCACCTGCATGTTTGTTTGTTTTTAACTGACTCTTTGGGCTCGATTCTGCCCTACTTTAAGCGATCCGATTTAATTTAAACGTTGTAGACTTATCAAGGACCGACGACAATAAAATAGTTTGATAAGTTTATTATCTCATCATGATTAGGATTGCCAGGATAGATTAGAGATTTTATTTTAACTTCAATCTTCATGAACAACTTATGATTATTCGGACTATTCGCATTTAGCCTTTGTTTTACTCACAATTACATTATTGTAAGAACTATAGTTCCACTCCTCCGTACCGGGACCTCATTTAAATATTATAGTTTAAAAACACTCAAAACATGCTTTTAGAGTTAATCAAACTAAAAAGTAAAAAATAAATGAATAGTTTAAAAAACTAAAAAAAACACGCTTTTAGAGTTAATCAAACTAAAAGTAAAAAATAAATTAATAGTTTAAAAACACTAAAAAACACGCTTTTAGAGTTAATCAAACTAAAAAGTAAAAAAAAAAATTGTTAATATAAGAATAAAATGACTGACGAGAAAAGGAATGTCACTGTTCTAAAAGCGTGGGGTGCTTTGTATGACATTTTTTAATTAACTCTATTTTTTAACTAGTGAAAAATTATAACGATTGATATCGAGCACCTCACGCTTTTAGAACAGTGACATTCCTTTTCTCGTCAGTCATTTTATTCTTATATTAAATTTTTTTTTTTTTACTTTTAGTTTGATTAACTCTAAAAAGCGTGTTTTTTAGTGTTTTTAAACTATTAATTTATTTTTATTTCATTTATATTTATATTTTTTATATTTCCTTTTGAGTGTTATATATTTCTTTACAATGTGCGTTTAGCATCTTTATTATTATATTATCTATGTTTACATGCATGAATAATAGTAAACACAATAATAATAACTCAATTTTTCACACCCAAAAATGTCTGTAGTAAGTCTAAATCTATTATGGAGATGTATAATTTTATATGCGGCCCGCGGATTTCCAAAGTGGCCCGCAAGATCATTTGGGTTAGCCAACCCTGATCTAAAATAAACTCATGTTTGTGAAAATTGCAACACCATGAAGGAATCGTCATAATTGAATGAAATTTAATACACAGTTGAGTGGTAGTGGCACAAATAAATGATTAAATGTTCAAAGCAAACAAACAATAACAAGAGATCGGAATCAGTATTTTGTGTAGCCACCACGCGCCGCAATAAGTGCTGCTACACGACGTGGCATGGAGTCAAACAAACTTTGAATGTCTGCCTGAGGAAGAGCATTCCATATTGTTTGTATGCGCACCCAAAGTTCGTCTGCAGAAGCAACAGGACGAGGATCACGAGCGAGACGCCGACCAACGAAATCCCACACATGTTCAATCGGCGACATATCCGGGGAATACGCAGGCCAAGGAGGAAGCTGTACCTGCCGCGTTGCAAAAGGATTGAACAGTCCTAGCGATATGAGGGCGGACATTGTCCTGTTGAAATACAGCGCCTGGCAAGCTTTGAAGGAAGGGAACAGCTTGGGGCGGTAGAATTTCACTGATGTACCGGTTGCTGTTCATATTGCCCACAATTCTTAGCAATTGAGATCGTCCATGATATGCTATGGCACCCCAGACCATAACTCCGGGTGTTCGTCCACTGTGGCGTTCGATAATGCACTCCGGAAGGTGGCGTTCACCGGCATAGCGTCTGACACGAATGCGGCCATCATGGTACCACAAATTAAAGCGGGATTCGTGAGAAAACACGACATGCTGCCAATCAGCACGCCAGTCTCTATGCTGAGCGGCCCATTGTAGCCGCATGCGGCGATGGTTTATCCTGAGAAGGATCCTGTATAAAGGAGTCCTTGCGCGCAGTCCACGCTGCAGCAGACGTCTACGTATTGATGAAGCACACAATGAAACACCTGTAGCTATTGACCATTGTGCTGCCAATTGTCTAGAGGAAGCTGCACGGTCCGTCAGCGCCATGCGGATCAGGTGTCTATCATCGCGAGCTGACGTCACATTTCGGGGTCCACTCCCGGATTTCCGAGTTGTCCGACACTCGTCCGTCCACTGCTTCCAAAGACGCATCACTGTGCTGCTATTACGCTGCACACGAGCGGCTACTACACGATAAGACAATCCAGCTTCACGAAGGCCGATGATTCTCCTCCGTTCAAACTCTGTGAGTTGTTCAAATCTCGCTCTCTTTCGTCAAAGTGGCATAAGTAACGATTGAGCTAACGTTTACCACTAGCAGATAACCACCCATAACCATACACGCCTCGCTACATCCGTCTATTTATTCGGATCCATCCGCCGTTCAGAGAGCGCTGCTCAGCATATGCATGCGCTACGGTTTTGAAATTCTAATCATTTGCATATCATGCGCTAATTTGCATTTCCTGAAAATTTCAGCTCCCTCGCGTAAGTCCTTCATGGTGTTGCAATTTTCACAAACAGGAGTTTATAACTTCTGATGGAATAAACCAACATAAATATTTTGAATATATATATATATATATATATAAAGATACATTATATATAGATAGGCAGGTTGATAGATAGATTGGGTATACGGTGTTGATTTTACATTTAAGTTACCCTAAGATTTACGAAGAGAAAATTCTTTAAAAAAAAAAAAAATGAGGGCGACCTTTTGACTTTTTCTATTTTAAACCCAACCATATTTTCAATCCCACTCCTAATTTCAAATTCTTTTTCTTCATTTTATTATCTTAAGAATTGAGATAATTATACTTGAGACAAATTTATTAAAAAATGAGCCAAATGAATGAAATTATGGTATACCCCAAAAGGGAAAACAATTAACTAGTCTTTTTTCATCACTGTTTACGTATATAAAACCTATATTTTAATTTACGATAAATATTGTTTTGGAAATCTTAGATTGGAAATTTTCCAAGCTGTATTTCGTGTAACTCAAAACACTATTTGTGAAAAGCATAAAAATTTGATTGTCCATAAACGTATGAATTTTTTTTTTTTTTTTTTACCCCACCCTTAATGCTCATTGGCTGCATAAATAAATATTATTTATTTACAGTGTCTTTCCAAACATACACTTTAAATCTAGAAAATGCTATGCAGCCTGGAATTGAAATCAAATATAAAGTCCAATATTTTTATATCATTTTCATGTGATTAAAACAATTTTTTTTTTTTTAAAATATACACTTTGCATATTTTTATAAAAATGAAAATGTAATTAGGCACAGAAATAACACGTCACAAAAGTGATCATATGCACTGAAGCAATTGCGTATAAAATTTTTAATAATTTAAATTTCGGTTTGTCATTTTTTTTTTTTTTTTTTTTTTTTCTATTTTTAAATTTTAGTGACAATAAAACACGAGATACAGGAGATGTTTTTTTTTTTTACGGGGTAGGATTGTCAGCCCAACGGCCAATGCTCAGCAATCGTATTAGACCGGGGCCTACGGTTTAAAATAGATTCGAACCACTACAAACATCCATGGCACCGCCAGAAACCTGTGGCACTGAGCGCCAGAGTGCTAGTTTGGTGCCCGGCCATCAGAACTCATTTTTTATTATAGTCCTGTTTTATAGTACATCCAACGAAAATTATTATTAATTTCCATTAATGATTTTGAAACATTTCAAACCATAATTTAACAATAACCGGAGATGATCATCAAAGCGGTAGGTCACCAGATAAGTTCAATAGATACGTTCAATAGTTAAGTTTAGTAGATCGATAAGTTCAATATCGATCCTTGAATGTCGATATAACAACCATTTAGATTCCTGCTCCTGCTGAAAAATTGAAGGATCATTTCACTAAGCAAGTACTTGTACACTTACAGAATCATAGCATTTTGGAATCCCTTTTCAGCTTCTTTACATTCAGTGGCACAGAAATATAATATACAAAATATGCACTAAATAAAAAAATCATCAAATTAATGAACTTTATAAAAGAAAATGAATAAATAATCAACACAAGATACCATTACCGCGCTGGACCGACATCCCATAAGTAGTCTACTCAAGCATGGTGGTAAAGGGGCATTGTGATGGAGGTTCTGTTGTGATGGAGCTTTTACGTGTAGGTAGAAGTCTGACTCCGTGTCGCTGAAGAAGGAGGGCCTTCCGGAATCCATTTTAGGGAGAACAACCCCGTATTGTATGAAATCCGGAACACTCCCATCAAGTAGTCCGCTTAACGAGGCAAGATGTTGAACATCCCAAACTCTATCGAGTCTCCAAGTTTTTGAAGCAGACTTTACAAAGCCGCCAACGGATTGAACCTCAGCTCTGCTCATCAGCGGTGCACGTTACCATTGAGCAACATTGAATGGGCCTATGATAAATTAATTTTTCTATCATCATCATAACTGGCTCGACAGCCCGTTGAGGGCCTTGGCCTTCTTTAAAAGATCCAGCCAGGCTGTTCTCCTCTTGGTCGTGGATCTCCAGTTTTTTTTTTATCTTAACAACATTAAAATCAGATTCTAAACAGTCGGCCCATCTCTATTTCGGTCTTCCCCTTGGTCGTTGTCCGAAATTGGTTATATTGAAAACTTTCAAAGCAGCTCTATCACTTTCCATTCTCATGAGATGACCGGCACATCTCATTCTGTTCAGTTTAACAAATTTTAGAATGTCAATAAATTTGTTCTATATAATACTCATTTTCTGCCCACGTATTTGTCATGGACATTTGTGACGTCATTTTCCACCCACTTACTGTTAGAGCTCATACAACATTACGTTAATACATAATGTAAAAAAAACATCTCAAGATTTCTACCTTATTTATTGCTATTTATACCTAGACCTGGGTAAATCTTGGAAAAAGCATTTCGAAAAGTTTTTCACGAAACTGCATCAAAGAACTATTCGAAACAAATCCGTTCTCTTTCGAATCACGGAAACAAAAGGTTTAGAGACTGAAAACAGAACAAACACTAAGGATGTGATATGACAACAGCGCGACACAAATCCCTCGCTAAAATTTCCGTGTTATTTCTATCTTCTATGTTGAAAGCAGAACTAAGAGCCCTACGCAAACAAATAACGTTGCAAGAACTACTGCAGCACACCAAGAAAGAAAAGCAGGATGAGCAGATGTTGCGGATTAACTGGATCGGGAAGAGATCAAGTAAATATTAAAGCTTTTTCACCTATCAACAAGAATCGATTAATCGATTGACACGTCTTACTTTTTGGTTGAAAAGGCCCGTGTATCGATACAATGCATCCCGAAAGATCAAATCGTGCAATTCTGAATATGGGGAAAGGGCTTCTGTTTTGATGGAGCACCCGTATGTCTGACTTAGTTCCGTGTCGCTGAAGAAGAAGAATGACAATGCTTTCAGCGAGGACTTTTAGTGGGAACATTCCCCTCGCTGGCGTATCGTATGGGAGAAAACCCGGGAAAACTCCCACCAAGCAATCCGTCTAACGAGGCAAGTGTCTGAACATCACAAACGCCATCGAGTCTCCCTTTTTTTTTTGAAGCAGTGTCTACAACAATGCCGCCAGTGGATTGAACCTCAGCTCTAATGCTCGTGGGCCTGATGGCCGAGTGAATACTGCTCTGGCTCTCGGTACCACAGATATCGGGTTCGAATCCAGCGGTGCCATAATTGTTTGTAGTGGTTCGGAATCGCCTTTAAACCGTAGGTCCCGGTCTCATATGACCTTAGATCGTCACAGAATCCAATCAGATTTCTTCTTATCCATATCATTCCCAAACTGTAAAGGGACAACTCAGCTCTAGGCCCAGTGATGTGATGTGGTGTAGTAGTAGTAGTTGTAATGCTCACCAGCTGTGCACATTCAAATGAGCCAATGATGAATGGACGTATGATCAATTAATTTGTTCTATATAATACTCATTTTCTACCCACGTATTTGTCTTGGACATTTGTGGCGTCATTTTCTACCCATTTATTTTTCAGAACTCCTATAACATTACGTTAATACATAATGCAAACAAACACCCAAGATTTCTATCTTATTTATTGCTATTTATAGCAAGGCGCTGGTAAATCTTAGAAAGCATTTCGAATAGTTTTTTACTAGAACTCTTTCGAAACAAATCCGTTCTCTTTCGAATCACGGAAACAAAAGGTTTAGAGACTGAAAACAGAACAAACACTAAGGATGGGATATGACAACATCGCGACACAAATCCTTCGCTAAAGTTTCCGTGTTATTTCTATCTTTGTTGAAAGCAGAACTAAGAGCCCTACGCAAACAAACAAAAACAGAACTACTGCAGCACATGAAGAATGAAAAGCAGGGTAGGCAGGTGTTGCGGATTAACTGGATCAGGGAAGAGATCAAGTAAACATTAAAACTTTTTCACCTATCAACAAGAATCGATTAATCGATTGACACGTCTCACTTCCTTGCCCTTCTGTCTCGGATGAAAGGCCCGTATATCGATACAATGCATCCCCAAAGCTCAAATCGTGTGATTCTTAATATGGGGAAAAAATGTGTTATTGGAGATTATCAAAACTTCAAAGACAAATATATTAGATTTGAAGGGTTTTTTTTTCAACTATTACAGTAATGTATTATATTCTTATACCCTGACTGCTTCAGAGCTGAATTATGTGAACAATATTATATATATGTCATTAGAAAAGTAGCAAATTCAAGGTTTCCCAAGGTACACCACATAATCCGCAATAGTGACAACAATAATATATATATATATATATAGGCACTTTCATCAGAAAAGTAGTATGTGCACCGCTGGTGAGCTTTAAGACTGAGGTTCAATCCGTTGGAGGCTTTGTTCCAAACCCTGTTTCAAAGATGAGGTACCTCGATGGTGTTTGTGATGTTCAGCATCTTGCCTCGTCAGTCGGATTACCTGGTGAGAGTTTTTCGGGTTTTCTCTCTTACGATACGGATATGCGAGATAGTTCTCCCTAAAAGTCCTTCAGGAAGGTACTGTCCTCCTTCTTCAGCGACACGGAGTCTAATCAGACTTCTACTTACGGGTCCTCCCTCACAACAGAAGCTGTTCCCCCTTTCCATCCTTCCCTGAGACCACATGGTTTCTTGGGCTTGATCTAGGTGTGGCTGTCTACCAAGTGTGATGAGGTAAAAAAAAACATTATTTTTGCCCCACTCGTGGCTCAGTGGTAACGCGCGCCGCGGTTTTTCACTAGTGAACATTGAAGGGGGCTATGGTTCAATCTGCTTGCAGCTGTATTGTAGATACTGTTTCAAAAAATGAGGTACCTCGATATTGTTTGGGATGTTCAGCATCTTGCCTCGTTAGCCGGACAACCTGAACTAAGAGTTTTTCGGGTTTTCTCCCATACGATATACACATGTGAGATAGTTCTCCCTAAAAGTCCTTCATGAAGGTACTGCCCTTCTTCTTCAGCAACATGGTGCCTAATCAGACTTCTACCTACGGGTGCTTCATCACAACAGAAGCTGCCCCCTTCCCTCCATTCATGAATAGACTACTCAGGGGATATAATTCACATACTTCAGGACACTGAGGATTAGACACATAGACACATTATTTTTAATTTTTATGCATTAAGTTGAAGATTCCTAGATGTCACTACTCTTTGTTTGTTATTTTCAGAAAGTTTTTATTTAAAAGCTTGCAACATTCTTAACTTCTCCTGCTAAAAAAATTTATTTTAATTTTAATTTTTTTTTTTTTTTCTTGCTGTTCACGAAATTATTTTACCAAAAAAATTGCAGCTCGCTTTCCAGCTGTTTTGGATCGTTACTCAAGATAATTCAAAAAGATGCATTCTTCTATAGTTGCGCATACAAAACGTCTTACAAAATGGCAATATAGTTATTAAAAACCGATTCCGAAACGCATACAGTCGGAGGTCTTATACTTGCCCCCTTTCAAGTACCTCTATCTCTTGAAATTATGGTACTTAGAGGTCAAAACAGCAAAGATATCAAGATCTATCCCACAATAATTTTGTAATGCAGATGTTTAGAAAAGTCTTGAGTATCCTGGTACATAGTAAAAAAAAAATACTCAAATTTTCAAAATTATGTAACCTCTAAGTGTGTAGGAAAATGCCCGTAACGTTGATGAATTACCGGATAATCAACAAAGTGTGTAGAAAAAAAATTGTTAAATTTTCATTTATGCCTTTTTTGCTATTGTCATTTAAGATAAAAAGAATGAATTTTGAAATTATAGTGTGCTTCTTCAGATTGATGGATTCATTTTATATTATCGTTATTAATGTCAGAAAAATTTTGGTATTATTTTCAATTACATTTTGTGTTCAACATGATTCAAGAATGGCGACTTCAATAGATTCTTATATAATAAAATGGTAATTTTTACGAAAATTAGATATTTTATACTATTTGAAAAGTAACATAAAATAATAACTGACAATAACTTAAATAATCTATATTTTCATGTTGAAAAATATTTTAAAAGACGTGTCTATTTATATGCTAAAATTATTTTATTTAAGTTTTCAAGATTGGTGTACAAAATTGTATGATGAGATAATGGTTTTATATTTTTGGTTATTTTCAAAATGGGATTAAAAGAATAATAACGATTTAAACGAATAATAGCGATTCAAACGAATAGTAATAATAACGACAACAGAGTATGATTCAGATTATACAAAAAATTAAATCAGTTAACATAACCATACAATTAAAAAAGAATACGGTTTTGAATTCAAAAAAAACCTAATTGATAATTTTTAATAATAATAAAAAGATATTATTTAATAATATTTTAAAACATGTTTGCTATATTGGTGCCTATCAGAGAGCGTGATGTTTAGAGAAGGGGTTACAATCAGGAAATTGCCAAATTGTTTGGAGGAAAGGATATCACAAATTATACAAAGTCAAAGAGAATTCAATTGATAGGACATTGAGAATGGACGATAGCAGAGGCATAAAGAAGATTTTCAAGGGGGAAGTACCAGGGCCAAAGAAAAAAAGGGAAGGCCAAAAGAGAGGGATTGATGAAGTGAAAATGATCTGAAGAACCTAAACATCACAAATTGGAAAACCAAAGCTCGAGACAGACGACTTTGGAGGCGTATTGTTAGTTATGCCATGGTTCAGCACAGACTGTAGTGCTGGGGTCCATGGTCCAACATAGACTGTAGTGGTAATCTATTCGAGTTATGAGAAACCAGCGAACCATCTTCTGTGAAAAGCATATTCTTTAGAATGGTAAATAAAACTAGCCCTAACTGAAAGTAGTTTTCGTCTATCTTTATTGACGAAATTTCGGATCACATTTTCCATTTTTTTTTGATCATAACATAGCAATTATATAGACTCAAAAAATTTAGTACTTTAAATTTTAAATTAAATTTCTAAAAATATGAAAAAAACAAAAAATAGACGCAAGTCGATCAGTGATGTAGGAGCAAAGTATCTATATGAATCAGAACCTATTTTAGCAAAAAAAATGACGCTTTCTTTTAATTAAAAGTAATTAATGACAATTTGTTTTTCGAGATTTTTGATTATGAATCAGATAACAAAAAAAGAAAGAATTGTGTGAATTATAATTCTCGCTATTACAAGACATCATACAGAAAAATTTCTTGCTTTATATAAATATAGAGAGATAGAATTTATAATGCGTCTGTATGTGTAGCGATGTGAATGCATTTTATAGCATTATAGCGATACCATAATGTGTTTTACTAAACGCACAATTCTTTTTTCCAAGTAACATTTGTTCTTCTATTCATATGTAAAATTGCATTTGCCTTACAATTATTTACATTTCTATCGTTTGCCTTATACTTGTCTAGTAAAAGCTGCACTCCGCTTATTTTTTTTTACATTGGTTAGCGCTAAATTTCCTTGACAAAAAAAAAAAAAAACATATATATATATATATATATAAAGAGGAATATATAGAAAAAAAAATACATATATCGCAACGTTTTTCACGGTATTCCTGAAATATTCTTATAATCCCGACAGTCCCTCCGGAAAAGCATAGTTCGGGAACGTAGCCTTGGGTATTACGCGAAAAAGGATAGATAAAAAAAAAAAAATGCAAGAAAGACAGAAAAGTTAGAAAGAGTGGGAGTGAAACCTGGTAAAATAAATAAAAAAATAAGAATAAAAAAATTAGGCCTACGCAAACTACTTGGGTAAGGAGAAACAGCGACAGCTCTAACGTTCCCCTACCTCCTACGTTCGGTTTTATACACTTTATCGAGAAACAAATAGCCTATAGGAAGCGGAAAATAACCAGGGGGAATAAAAATTGCGAAAATCCTGCTTTAGGAGAGAAGGGTTTTTAAAGGTGCCGGCGGCATTTTCTTATTTTTTTTATCTCATTTTATTATTTTTTTTATAGTTTTGAAATACGAAGAAATCTCCGGGAGGTATAGTGTGACGGAAAGTTTCACATCTTTGAAAATTAGTGACTTTTCTTTTGTCATGTTCTGTTTTTTTTTACCCCTTTTTGTATCGTTGTTCGTTTTTGTTAAAAAGAAAATTTAGAATGGTGTGGTTTACTTCTATTCATACTACAAATTTGTTTTTAGGAGATGGCTATGTTTTTAAAAAACAGGCTTCAGGTTTTTGATTTTGCTTAAGAAAAAAAAGATATAACAATGTCAAAAATTTTTGTCAAAATCTCACGGATGATTGACTGAATAAACTGATAGAAAAATGACAATGCTTTTATTGTTTATTTATTTTGTTAAAATGAAATTAATAATTATTATATTTGAATCATTAATTACTGAAATAGATGCTTACTATTTATCTAAAAAAAATATTAGAAAAAAAAATAGACGCAAATTGATCAATGATGAGAAAGCGAAATATTGATCTGAAAAAAAAATTAATTTTAAAAAAAAAAAAAAAAAAAAAAAAGGACGATTTCATTTAATTAAAAAATAATTAATTACAATGTGCTTTCGTGATTTTGATTATGTACCAATTAAATGATAGAATTAAGTGAATTATGACTCTCATTGTTACAAGACATCGTACACAAAAATCTCTTACTTTATACACAGAGATAGAATTTATAACACACATGTACGCGAAACGATGTGAAAAGCATTTTATAGCATTGTAGCGATACCATAACTCATTTTACTAAACGCAAAATTATTTTACAAATAGCATTTGTTCTACTATTCATATGTAAAAATGCATTTATCTTACACTTGTCTCGTTTGTATTACATATGTGCTTGCCTAGTAACACTACAATCATTTTTTTTTTTTTTCATTGGTTAACACTAAATTTCCTTTAAATATATAAATATATATATAAAGATGAAGATATATAGAAAAAATACATATATCGCAACGTTTTCACGCTATTCTGAAATATTCTTACAATCCCTACAGTCCCTCCGGAAAAGCATAGTTCGGGAACATAGCCTTGGGTATTAGGGGAAAAAGGATATATAAAGTGAAAAATGTAGGAAACGATAGAGAGGAGAGAGGGGAGTGAAAACCTGGTAAAATAAATAAAAAATATATTAAAAAAATTAGGCCTACGCAAACTGCTTGGGTAAGGAGAAACAGCGACAGCTCTAAACTCCCCCTACCCTCTATGTTCGGTTTTATACACTTTATCGAGAAACACATAGCCTATAGGAAGCGGAAAATAACCAGGGGAATAAAAATTGCGAAAATCCTGCTTTAGGAGAGAAGGGTTTTAAAAGGTGCCGCCGCCTTTTTTTTTTTTATTTAATTGTATCTTATTTTATTATTTTTTTTTATAGATTTGAAATACGTAGAGATCTCCCGGGAGGTATAGTGTGACGAAAAGTTTCACGTCTTGAAAATTAGTGATTTTTTTTTTTTTTTTTTTTTTTTTGTCATGTTGTGCTTTTTCCCCACCCCTTTTTGTATGGTTGTTCGTTTACGTTAAAAAAAAAAAAAAAAAAAAAAAAAAAAAAAAAAGAATGGTGCGGTTTACTTCTACTTAAAATACAAATTTGTTTCTTAAGAGAGATGGCTTTGTTTTTGAAAACAGGCTTAAAGTTTTAGATATTCCTTAAGAAAAAGATGTAAGAATGCCGGAAATTTTTGTCAAAATGTCATGGGTGATTGACTGAATAAACTGATAGAAAAATAATACCGCTTTTATTGTTTATTTATTTTGTTACATCGAAATAATATTTATTATGTTTGAATCATTAATTACTGAAATAGTTGTTTACTATTAAAATTAGAAGAGAGATTAAAATTATCAAGAGTTCTTTTTTTAACAAAATTAAGTTTTCATTGATCATTAATCATCATTGATTTAATTAATCATTGATCGACTTGCGTCTATTTTTTTTTCTAATCTATATTTTTCGATTGCGCCTGATGGCCGAATGGACAGTGCTCTGGCGTTCGGTACCACAGGTATCGGGTTCAAACCCGGCTTTGCCCATGGGTGTTGGAATCCACTTTAAACCGTAGGTCCCGGTCCCATAGATCGTAGAGCATTGCGGGGGCATTGTTACTCCGCGTCCGTGGCTTACCATCAAGTTGCACGCGCCCCCTGGGTAATGTAAAGTGAGTAACGTCTGTGCAGCGCTTGTCTTAAGGCCTCCAAAACCTCCATGTCTAAGTGCCAGCTGCATTAGAACAAAAAAATATATTTTTCGATTTATAGTAAGCATCTATTTCAATAAATAATTATTCAAATATAATAATTATTATTTCGATTTAAAAATAAATAAATAAACAATAAAAGTGTTATTATTTTTCTATCAGCTTATTCAGTCAATCACCCGTGACATTTTGACAAAAATTTCCGACATTCTTACATCTTTTTTTCTTAAGCAAAATCTAAAACGTGAAAGCCTGTTTTTCAAAAACAAAGCCATCTCTTAAAAAACAAATTTGTATTTTAAGTAGAAGTAAACCGCACCATTCTAATTTTTTTAACATACAAAAAAAAAAAGGGGTGGGGAAAAAAAACAACCAGAACAGGACAAAGAAAAAAATGTCACTAATTTTCAAAGACGTGAAACTTTTCGTCACACTATACCTCAAGGGAGATCTCTTCGTATTTCAAAACTATAAAAATAATAAAAGATTTAAATAAAAAAAAGGCGCCGGCACTTTTAAATCCTCCGCTCCTAAAGCAGGATTTTCGCAATTTTTATTCACCCCGGGTATTTTCCGCTCCCCACTTCCTACAGCCTATTTGTTTCTCGATAAAATGTATAAAAACGAACGTAGGGGGTAGGGGAACGTTGGCTGTCGCTGTTTCTCCTTACCCAAGCAGTTTGCGTAGGCATAATTTTTTTTTATATTTTATTTATTTTACCAGGTTTCACTCCCCCATTCTATCGTTCCATACATTTTTTTTTCATCTATCCTTTTTTCCGTAATACCCAAGGCTACGTTCCCGAACTATGCTATTCCGGAGGGATTGTTGGGATTATAAGAATATTTCAGGAATAGGGTGAAAACGTTGCGATATATGTGTTATTTCTTTCTCTATATCTTCATCTTTATATATTTTTTTCAAGGAAATTTAGCGCTAAGCAATGTAAAAATATAAGCGGAGTGTAGCGTTACTGGGCAAGTGTAAGACAAATGTAAACAAGTGTAAAGACAATTGCATTTTTACATATAAACAGTAGAACCAATGTTATTTGAAAAAGAATTGTGCTTTTAGTAAAATGCATTATGTTATCGTTATAATGATATAAAATGCATTCATATCGATTCGCATACATGCGTGTTATAAATTCTATCTCTCTCTGTATATAAGGCAAGAGATTTTTGTGTGCGATGTCTCATAACAACGAGAGTCATAATTCACTTAAATATATCCTTTAATTGGTTCATAATCAAAAATCACGAACGCAAATTGCCATTAATTATTTTTAATTTAATGAAAGCTTCATTTTTTTTTTTTTTACAAAATTAAGTTTTCATTCAGATCGATACTTCGCTTATTCATCATGGATCGACTTGCGTTTATTTTTTTTCTTCTAATATCTATTTTTATATTAATAGTAAGCATCCATTTTACTAATTAATGATTCTGTTATAATAATCAATATTTCAATTTAACAAAATAAACAAATAACAGAAAATGTTATCATTCTTCTATCAGTTTGAGTAGGCCTCATTTTTTTTTTTTTTTTTTTTTTTTTTTTTTTTACCAGGTTTCAATCCCCCTCTTCCCCTTTCTATCTTTTCTTACATTTTTTTTTATCTATCCTTTTTTTCCCGTAATACCCAAGACTACGTTCCCGAACTATGCTTTTCCGGAGGGACTGTCGGGATTATAAGAATATTTCAGGAATAGCGTGAAAACGTCGCGATATATGTATTTTTTCATTCTTTATATCTTCATATTTATATTTTTTTTTTTTCGAAGAAATTTAACGCTAACCAACGTAAAAAATAAGCGGAGAGTAGTGTTACTAGGCAAATGTTAAGAAAAATGCATTTTTATATGTGAATAGTACAACAAATGTTATTTGGAAAAGAATTGTGATCTTGGTAAAACGCATTAGGGTATCGCTAGAATGATATAAAATGCATTCACATCGCTGCACATGACATGCGCATTATAAATTCTATCTCACTGTATATATATATATATATATATTGTTCTAATGCAGCTGACAAACACGTAGACAATTGTCTTGGATGTCTTAATGCCAGAGTTGCACCGACGTTACTCACTTAGCACAACCCAGGATGGGCGTGTAAATTGAAGATAAGCTACGGAAGTGGAGTAGCAATACCTCCACAACGCTCTACGGTCATATTAGACCGGCACCTACGGTTTAAAGTTCATTCCAAACCACTACAAACATATCTGGCACCGCCGGGAATGGAATCCGAAATCTGTGGCGCCGAGCGCTAGAGGTCTAGCCACTCGGAAATCAAGCCCCTCTCTTTGCATATAAAGCAAAGAGATTTTTCTGTTTAGTGTCTCATAACAACGAGTGCCATAATTCACTTAATTAATTCTTTTAATTGGTTCACAATCAAAAATTACGAAAGCAAATTGTCATTAATTATTTTTAATTAAATGAAAGCGTCATTTTTTTTACAAATTTAAGTTTTTATTCAGATCGATACTTCGCTGTTTCATCATTGATCGACTTGCGTCTATTTTTTTTGTCTAATATATATTTATATCTTAATAGTAAGCGTCTATTTCAGTAACTAATGATTTTCAGCCTAACATTATAAACAAATAATAAAATCATTATCATATTTCTATCAGTTTATTCAATCAATCACCCGTGGAATTTTGACAAAAAATTTCGACACTGTTACGTCTTTTTTATTAAACAAAATCTAAAACGTTAAGCCTGTTTCCAAAAACAAAGCCATCTCTTAAGAAAAACGAAATTTGTAGTTTGAATAGAAATAAACCGCACCATTCTAATTTTTCTTCTTTTTTTTTTTTTTTAACATAAACAAACTACAATACAAAAACGGGTGGGGGAATAAAAAAAAGCAGAACATGACAAAAAAAAAAAAAAAGTCACTAATTTTCAAAGACGTGAAACTTTTCGTCACACTATACCACCCGGAAGATTGCTTCGTATTTCAAAACTATAAAAAAAAAAAAGAAAGAAATAAAAAGAAATAAAATAAAAAAAAATGCGCCGGCACCTTTAAACTCCTTCCTAAAGCAGGATTTTCGCAATTTTATTCCCCCTGGTTATTTTCCGCTCCCCACTTCCTACAGGCTATTTGTTTCTCGATAAAGTGTGCAAAAAGGAACGTAGGGGGTAGGGGAACGCTAGAGCTGTCGCTGTTTCTCCTTACCCAAGCAGTTTGCGTAGGCCTAATTTTTTGTTTTATTTGTTATTTATTTTACCAGGTTTCACTCCTATCCTACGCTTTCTATCGTTTCTTACGTTTTTTTTTTTTTTTTTGTTTGTTTTTATCTATCCTTTTTTTTCCGTAATACCCAAGGCTACGTTCCCGAACTATACTTTTCCGGAGGGACTGTCGGGATTATAAGAATATTTCAGGAATAGCGTGAAAACGTTGCGATATATGTATTTTTTTCCTCTCTATATCTTCATATTTATATATTTCTTTCGAGGAAACTTAGCGCTAACCAATGCAAAAAAATAAGCAGTTACTATGCAAGTGTAAGACAAATGCATTTTTATATATAAATAGAAGAACAAATTTTATTTGGAAAAGTATTGTGCTTTTAGTAAAACGTATTATGGTACCGCTACAATCATATAAAATGCATTTACATTGCTACGCATACATGCGCATTATAAATTCTGTCTCTCTGAATATAAAGCAAGAGATTTTTGATATAATTAGATTTAATATAACAACGATTTTTTTGACAACGAACAGAGATTTTAATATAACAACTGGAGTCATAAATCACTTAATTGTTTCTTTTAATTGATTCATAATCAAAAATCATGAAAACAAATTGTCATTAATTATTTTTTATAGTCATTAATTATTTGTCATACCTTTTTTAATTAAATAAAAGCATCATTTTTGTTTACAAAATTATGTTTTTATTCGGATAGATACTTCGTTTTTCCTCATTGATCGTCTTGTTTCTATTTTTTTCTTCTAATATCAATTTTGATATTAATAGTAAGCATGTATTTCAGTAATTAATAATTCAAATATAACAATTATTATTTAATTTTAACATTATCAGCAAATAATAAAAGCCTTACCATGTTTCTATCAGTTTATTCTGTCAATCAACCGTTACATTTTGACAAAATTTTTCGGCATTGTTACATCTTTTTTTTTTTTTTAAGCAAAATCCAAAACGTGAAGCCTGTTTTCAAAAATAGAGCCATCTCTTAAAAAAAACAAATTTGTAGTTTGACTAGAAGTAAACCGCACCATTCTAATTTTTTTTTTTTTTTTTAACATAAACGTACAACCATACATAAAGGGGGGATAAAAAAACAGAACATACACACAAAAAAAAACCTCTAATTTTCAAAGACGTCAAATTTTTCGTCACACTATACCTCCCGGGAGATCTCTTCGAATTTCAAAACTATAAAAAATAATAATAAAATAAAATAACATAAAATAAGGCGCCGGCACCTTTAAAAACCTTCGCCTCCTAAAGCAGGATTTTCGCAATTTTTATTCCCCCTAGTCATTTTCCGCTCCCCACTTCCTACAGACTATTTGTTTCTCGATAAAGTGCATAAAAACGAACATAGGGGGTAGGGGAACGTTAGAGCTGTCGCTGTTTCTCCTTACCCAAACAGTTTGCGTAGGTCTAATTTTTTTTTATTATTTATTTATTTTACCATGGTTCCCTCCCTTTCTATTGTTTTTTAATTTTTTTTTTTTTTTTTTTTATCTATCCTTTTTTCCGTAATACCCAAAGCTACGTTCCCGAACTATGCTTTTCCGGAGGGGTGTCGGGAATATAAGAATATTTCAGGAATTGCGTGAAAACGTTGCGATATATGCATTTTTTTTCCTTTATATTTTTTATTCCAAGGAAATTTAGCGCTAACCAATGTAAAAAATAACGGAGTAAGAGTGTAGCGTTGCTAGGCAAGTGTGAGACAAGCAAGAGATATTTCTGTGTAATGTCTTATAATAACGAGAGTAATAATTCACTTAATTATTTCTTTTAATTCATTCATAATCCAAAATCTTAAAAACAAATTAGCATTAATTATAATTCTTTAAATGAAGGCGTCATTTTTTTTTTTTTTTTTTTTTTTTTTTTTTTTTTTTTTTTACAAAATTATGTTTTGACTCGGATCGACACTTCGCTTTTTGATCTTTACTCGACTTGCATCTATTTTTTTTTTATATATCTTTTTTAGACTAATAGTATGCATCCAATTCAGTAATTAAGGATTCAAATAAATTAAATATAATTTCAGTCTAACATTATAAACAAATAATAAAAAAGGTTATTATTTTTATCACTTTATTCAGTCAATCACTCGTGGCATCTTGACAAAAAATTTCGACATTGTTATATCTTTTTTTTTTCTTAAGCAAAATCTAAAACGTGATGCCTGTTTTCAAAAACAAAGCCATCTCTTTAAAAAAAAAAAACAAATTTTAGTCTAAACCGCACCATTCTAATTTTTTTTTTTTTTTTTTTTACCATAAACGAACAACAATACAAAAGGGATGAGGGAAAAAAAAGAGCAGAACATGACAAAAAAAAAAAAAAAGTCACTAATTTTTCAAAGACGTGAAACTTTTCGTCACACTATACCTCCCGGAGATTTGTTCGTATTTCAAAACTATCAAAAAATAATAAAATAAGATAAAAAAAAAAAAATTAAAAAAAAAGGCACCGGCACCTTTAAAATCCCTCGCTACCTAAAGCAGGATTTTCGCAATTTTAATTCCCCCTGGTTATTTTCCGCTCCCCGTTCCTACAGGCTATTTGTATCTCGATGAAGTGCATAAAAACGAACGTAAGGGGGTAGGGGAACGTTAGAGCTGTCGCTGTTTCTCCTTACCCAAGCAGTTTGCGTAGACCGAAGTTTTTATTTTATATTTTTTATTTATTTTACCAAGTTTCACGCCCCCTCTTCCCCTTTCTTTCGTTTCTTACATTTTTTTTTTTTTTTTTTTCATGTATCCTTTTTTTTTCCGTAATACCCAAGGCTACGTTCCCGAACTATGCTTTTCCGGAGGGACTGTCGGGATTATAAGAATATTTCGGGAATAGCGTGAAAACGTTGCGATATATGTATTTTTTTTCTTTATATATCTTCACCTTTACATATATTTTTCGGTGAAATTTAGCGCTAACCAGTGTAAAAAAATAAGCGGAGTGTAGCGTTGTTAGACAAGTGTGAGACAAATGTAATCAAGTGTAAGACAAATACATTTTTACGTATAAACAGTAGCACAAATGTTATTTGCTACAGAATTGTGTTTTTAGTAAGACGTATTATGGTATCACTACAATGCTATAAAATGCATTCACATCACTACGCATATATGCGCATTATAAAATCTATCTCTCTGTGTTAAGCAGAAGATTTTTGTGTATTAAATCTCACAACAACGAGATTTAATAATTATTTCTTTAATTGATTCGTAATCAAAATTCGCGAAAGCAAATTATCATTAATTATTTTTTAATTAAATAAAAGCGTCATTTAAAAAAAAATTAAGTTTTCATTCAGATCTATATTTCGCTTTTTCATCATTGATCGACTTGCGTTTATTTTTTTTTTCTAATATCTATTTTCAGATTAATAGTTAACATCTATTTCAGTAGTTAATAATTCAAATATAATAATCAATATTTCAGTTTAAAATTATAAACAAATAATAAAAACGTTATCACTTTTCTATCAGTTTATTCTGTCAATCACCCGTGACATTTTGAAAAAATTTCCGATTTTGTTGCATCTTTTTCAAAAACGAAGCCATCTCTTACGAAAACAAATGAAGTAGTAAACCAGAAGTAAACCGCACCATTCTAATTTTTTTTTAAACATAAACGAACAGAAACGAGCTTGATAGTTGAACAGAGCGCTCTTCCAACGCGTTCTCTGCATTCTTTGAACTGTTTATACCACTTGTAAACATTTCATTTCGATATAGGAATGCTCACCGAATACCTTCTGCAACATTCTATATGTTGCCACAAACAAAATTGAATGCAAGTTTTTGCTCAATTAATTCAGACATTTCAAAAATCAACAGAATCACTTTTAGCGTCTCACAAAGACAAACGTAACTCAAACACTAATGAATATTTTGGCGTGAAATTTCGTACAGATGTCAAGGATAGTGCCATCAACCTAAAAGAAAAAAAAAATTGAAATTTCGAGGGCGGGAATATTAAATTGAAAATTAGTCTTACTTTTTGGACGCAGTAGTATGTACTTAATGGCGCCTGATGGGCGAGTGACTAGTCAATCACCCGCGGCATTTTGACAAAAATTTTCTGACATTGTTATATCTTTTTTCTTAAGCAAAATCTAAAACGTGAAGCCTGTTATCAAAAACAAAAACTATCTCTTAAAAAACAATGTAGTCTGAGTAGAAGTAAATCGCACCATTCTAATTTTTATTTTTTATTTTTAACATAAACGAACTACGATGCAAAAGGGGTGGGAAAAAAAAAAGAACATGACAAAAAAAAAAAAAGTCACTAATTTTCAAAGACGTGAAACTTTCCGTCACATTATACCTCCGAGAGATTTCTTCGTATTTCAAAACTATAAAAAAAAAAAAATAAATAATAAAATAAAAAAATAAATAAAAAAGCCGCCGGCACCTTTAAATTCCTTCGCCACCTAAAGCAGGATTTTCGCAATTTTTTATTCCCCCGGTTATTTTCCGTTCCCTATTTCCTACAGGCTATTTGTTTCTTGATAAAATGTATAAAAACGAACGTAGGGGGTAGGGGAATGTTAGAGCTGTCGCTGTTTCTCCTTATCCAAGCAGTTTGCGTAGGCCTAATTTTTTTTTTTTTTTTTTTATTGGGTTTCACTTCCCTTTCTATCGTTTCTTACATTTTTTTTTTTAATATATCTATCCTTTTTCCGTAATACCCAAGGCTACGTTCCCGAACTAGGCTTTTCCGGAGGGACTGTCGGGATTATAAGAATATTTCAGGAAAGAGCGTGAAAACGTTGCGATATATATATTAATTTTTTTCTCTATATCTTCATATTTATATATTTTTTCGAGAAAATTTAATGCTAACCAATGTAAAAAATAAGCGGAGTGTAGCGTTACTACGCTAGTTTAAGACAAACGAGACAAATGTAAACAAGTGTAAGACAAATGCATTTTTATATATAAACAGTAAAATAAATGTTATTTGGAAAAGAATTGTGCTTTTAGTAAAACGCATTTGAAATCTCTACAGTGATATAAAATGCAATCACATCGCTACACATACATGCGCATTATAAATTCTATCTCTCTGTATATAAAGCAAGAGATTTTTGTGTATGATGTCTTGTAACAACGAGTGTCATAATTCACTTAATTATTTCTTTTAATTAATTCATAACCAAAAATCATGAAAATAAATTATCATTACTTATTTCTTAATTAAATGAAAGCGTCATTTTTTTTTTTTTTTTTTTTATAAAATTAAGTTTTCATTCGGATAGATACTTCGCTTTTTCATCATTGATCAACGTGCGTCTATTTTTTTTTTCTAATATCTATTTTTATATTAATAGTAGGCATCTATTTCAGTAATTAATGATTAAAATATAATAATTAATATTTCAGTTTAACATTATAAACAAATAACAGAAAATGTTATCATTCTTCTATCAGTTTATTCAGTCAAAAAATGTCCGACATTGTTATATCTTTTTTTCTTAGGCAAAATCTAAAACGTGAAGCCTATTTTCAAAAACAAAGCCTTCTCTTAAAAAAAAAAAAAAAAAAAACAAATTTGTAGTTTGAATAGAAGTAAACCGCACCATTCTAATTTTCTTTTTTTTTTTTTTTAACATAAACGAACAACGATACAAAAACGGGTGGGGGATTAAAAAAAAAAGCAGAACATGACAAAAAAAAAGTCACTAATTTTCAAAAAGACGTGAAACTTTTCGTCACACTATACCTCCGGGAGATTTCTTTGCATTTCAAAACTGTAAAAAAATAACAAAATAAGAATAATAAAAAAAAAAAAGGCGCCGGCACCTTTAAAACCCTTCTCTCCTAAAGCAGTATTTTCGCAATTTTTATTCCCCCGGTTATTTTCGCTTCCTACTTCCTATGGGCTGTTTGTTTCTCGATAAAGTGTGTAAAAACGAACGTAGGGGGTAGGGGAACGTTATGGCTGTCGCTGTTTCTCCTTACCCAAGGAGTTTCTGGAGGCCTAATTTTTTTTTTATTTATTTTACTAGGTTTCACTCCCCCTCCTTCCCTTTCTATCGTTTCTTACATTTTGTTTTATATCTATCCATTTTCCCGTAATACCCGAGGTTACGTTCCCGAACTTTGCTTTTCTGGAGGGACTGTCGGGATTATAAGAATATTTCAGGAATAGCGTGAAAACGGTGCGATATATGTATTTTTTTTTTTTTTATCTTCATATTTATGTATTTTTTCGACAAAATTTAGCGCTAACTAATGTAAAAAATAAGCGGAGTGTAGCGTTATTAGGCAAGTGTAAGACAGATACATTTTTATATATGAATAATAGAACAATGCTTTTAGTAAAAACGCATCATGGTATCGCCAGAATGATATAAAATGCATTCACATAGCTACACATATATGCGCATTATAAATTCTATATATATTGTTCTAATGCAGCTGGCAAACACTTAGACAGTTATTTTTAGCACTAAAGTCTTCCAAGGCACACTTCCAAAATGAACCATTTGTTCAACGAAGATTTCCCGAATCATTAAACCTTCACAGCCATAGTGGTTTCTCTTTCTGATGGGAGGTCTGATAGCCAATTGGTACCACAGACTTCAGATTCGACTCCAGGCGATAGCATGGATATTTGTGACTGGTTCGGAGTCCCTGTTAAACTGTAGGTCCCGGTCTAATTAACCTAAAGTGTACACAAAATGACGTAGAGCAACAAACCAAACCAAACTTTCTCTGATGTTGGGGAATGCAAATTTCTGGTTCATTTCAGATTAACAAACGTAATGTGATATCGAAATATGAGAACCGAAATGAATATTTATTTCCGTCATAACACTTCATATTGCCTTGCAAGTTAAACGCATTAGGGAAAGACATAAATAAATATTGCATTTTCGTAAATTATAGAAGCACCAAATTTGTAACCCTTATAGTAATGAATTGATTAAAATGAATTATGATTGAAATCTTTACTAATTTTGCTTATTTTGGTTTAAGAAATAATAATACAATTAATACAATCAAAGTTGATTGACAATAACCTTAATTTGAAGATATTCTCTTTTGTAAATTGTTATTTCTAATAAATACAGACCGTAAATAACTATTTACCAATCAGAACTATTGATTTGTCAACTGTGATTTTGATTGAACTGTTAATAAAACTTAAACAACTGGTAGCAAAGATGGTTAAAAGAAAACAACTTAAAGCAAATTTTCTTCCTAAGTGGCCCCAATTTATCACTGCAAAACATTAAAAAGTATTAAAAACAAAGCAATATAGCAGTCGAATACCTTTTTAACCTTTGTAACTATAAATTGGTCTCATTTAATAAGAAAATTTGCTACCAGTTGTTTTCTCCTTCTATCCACCTTGGGTTTTTCTTCTTATTTAAGTATATCTGTAAAAGTGCAGGCACAATAGCATAGCGGATAGAAGATTAAAGAATTTTAATGATTATTTAAAGTGAATCTCATTAAAAAAGAAAAAGAAATAATAGAAAGTTTATAAGGGTTGGATAAACATCATTAAAATACATCTAAAAATCTTTTTTTTTAGTGGAAAGTTTTTTATAAGGCATTTACGATATATGATCATTTATTTTTGCCAATCATATTGTTTGTATTTTTGTTGTAACGTTTTTTTTTTTTTTTTTTACTAATCTAAAATTCTTAAAGATAAACAACTTGCATTCAATTTTTTTATATTTTATTGTTACATTTTTCGCTGAAAATTCGGTAAATTAAAAATTAGGGAAATTTTTATGAATTGGCTTTAACCCAAATTGTTTATTCGAAAATAAAGATTACAAATTATTAAGTAAATCTGAGGATATTGATAAACAGCAATAAAAATCTAAGAAATAACATAATTTATTGAGTATATATAGTGATAGACAGATTTTTTAGAAGTTATATAATTTATCAGAACAAATTGAAACGAATTTATTAACAAAATATTAGTTAATTACTTAAGTTGTTTAAGGTATTGTTTCATGTCGCATTCATTTGATTGCTAATCAAAAATATTGAGCACATATTTTGTTTTTAAATGCTGGACACTTATATTTGAGGATTTTCGCTAAAATGGCAATTGTGAGCAAAGTCAGAGGTGGGGTCTCTTACACAGCATCCACTTTTTGACGTTTATTCTTCCGTTATTATTCAAAAATATCAAGGACATATTTTGTTTATAAACGCCGGGCATTTGTATCTGTGGATAGTCACTAAAAATGGCAGTTGTGTAACAAAAAGTCAGCGTTTTCCAGAGTGAACTATGATTGACTTATTACACAAAACCCACTTTTCACCACCGTAATTTAGAATGAATGTAGTCAAGGGAGCATCTAAGCATTTTGCACCCAGTTTCTTGATCTCAACGTTAGAACTTTCGAAATCATTGGTTTTTTTTTTGCCCACCATCCCGGCATACTACTGTGCCCAAAAAGTAAGACCAATTTTTTCAAAAAATTTTTTATTTATTCTTCCAAATTTATTTCATCGCCTTCCAAGTAATCCCCTCCGGACACAATTCACTTATGCCAACTTTTTTTCCAATCCTCAATGCATGCTAAAAATAATCGTCAAGGATGACCGGTGACTTTTTCCAACAACGCAATTCCAACATCATCAACAATGTCTTTAATTGTAAATCGACGGTTCGTAAGCATCAAATCTTTTTAATTTTTGGACGTGAGCTTCGTTGATTGAGGTTGATGGTCGGCCAGAGGGCTTTTATCTTCAACGCGTTCTCTGCCTTTTTTGAACTGTTTATACGGCTTGCAAACATTTCTTTCCGATATAGGAATACTCACCGAATGCCTTCTGCAACTTTCTATACGTTTCCGCAAACAAAATTGAATGCAAGTTCTTTTTGCGCAATTAATTCAGACACTGAAAATCACCGGAATCAATTTGAGCGTCTCACAAAGCCAAGCGTAACTCAAACACAAATGAACATTTTGTCAAATTTCACACTGATTTCAAGGACAGTGCCAGCAACCTAAAAGGAAAAAATTGAAATTCCATAAGCCTTATGAATTTTAAATTGAAAAATTTGTCTTACTTTTGAACACAGTAGTTAAAATGGTAAATTTTGTTCGACATTATATATCGGAGTTTCGAACCGAACTCCTTAAGTTTGAAATGTATCTGTGCTATGAAATACACCATCCAATACACTGCTACTCTGTTCAGTAGCTATACAACCCTGAATATCAAATATGTTGAGAGATGCGTTTATTTAATTCAAACAATACCCGTTGAAAACAACAAACAAAACATAAATTGATACAAAAACGACAGAAAAAAGAAATATTTTGTCGAGAAGACACATCCCAAAGCGATTCGAGAAATTAAAATGAATGGGTCTCCATGGCAACGTGTCGTGCAAAACGCTGCTTTGCGTACAGTGGGATTTGAAAGATTGAAAATGATGTTGTTGATTTTTACGAAAAAAGGTAACAGTTGAAAGAATTGGATTAAAGAAAACCTGTCCCAAAAAGATAAATGTCTTTGTTTAGATATTCCTTTCAAAAACTGTGAATTCAGCTACTAGCCAAAAGCAAGTTTTTGCATAAATCGTTTCAAAATGAAAGCAATTTCTTATTTTTTAAAAATATGTTTTCTCATAAACGTAGTTTGACAAAAACAAATCGTTTTATACGAGTATAGCAGTAGATTTCATTCGCCATAATTAAAAAAAAAAAGTTTTTAATTTATAACTTTTAGTTCAATTTTTTGTGTAACTAACGCTGTTTTTATTTATGATCAACATATAACGCTGTTTTTATTTATGATCAACATAAAAATTTAAATTATAAAAAATTATTAAACTTATTATTAAACTTATTAAATAATTGTAGTTTTAAATTGCTTTTAATCTCACTGTTTAAATTTTTCTTTAAATAAATTAGATTTTTTTATCTAAAGCATCGATTAAAAATTTAACAATTCTATCTAAATATTTCATTTAAAAAATTTTATGAAGTAATTTTCGATTTAAAGCAATACCTTTAAAAATATGTTAGTAACATTTAAACAATTTGTAACAATTATGCGCATCGAAATGGCTACAAAAAAAATGTACT
>BPLR01012676.1:0-29307 GCA_021605095.1 Caerostris extrusa
CTTGTTACGCCAGCCGTTTTTTAATGCTTAACGAGTTGTATTTTTGACCCCTGTTTAATCGTCTTGTCTCTTGTGTACCACATGTCTTTATGAAAACTAAGCACGGAGGAGGAGATATTATTATTGCTGCCTTTTTTCCCTCTCTCTCTCTCTTATTCTTTTTTTCCCCTTTTTCTCTTTGCAGTTTAATCTAGCAGCGATTGTTACTCCTGTGTGTAAGCGGTGGCTTTAGAGGATGAATTTGAAAGAATCATATATATCGTTATTTAAATCAAATTACTACATGAGTTCCTTTTCGTTACATGGTGCATGGTTATGGCTGGTGGTCCCCTTTTTTCTATTGCCAGAAAGCGTGTGAAAGAAGAGCTCTTCTTATGAAGGCCAATAACCAAAAGGACAAACACACCGGCGGTAATTAATTAACAAAAATTTTTTCATTATTAATACATCTATGTGCAGCATGATTTTTGTCTGTTTACGACGTTTTGTTTTTCAGCGATTCACAAGATTTTCTGCTGTTCTTTTCTCTTGTATTGTTTAAACTGGTTTTGCAAAAAAAAAAGAAAAATAAATTGCTTTTTGAAACTAAAAAGCATTTCTGTCTTCTTTTTTGAATTGAATGCAATAAGACATGTAGACAAGAAAAAATAAGGCCTTTCATTATTATTTGTGAAGATAGATTTATGATTGTGTATTGAAGTAACTCTAGGTATTCAGATTTTTCTTATATAGCAAGTAATTTATCCAAACATTAAAAAAACAAAATTACTACTTTTGTTATTAAAATGCCGTCAGAAGCTAGGTCAATGCTATTTATAGAATTAAGTTACAAAATTTTATCCCAAATTTTTGTTGAACTACAAAAATGGTATTCTTATATGCATTTTGTAATATCCTTTGCTATTGTCAGGTATTCTACTTTTATAACGCGAATAATTAGTTTCTTTGAAAAGTTTTCTTTTTAGAAACTCTTTAGGGTTTTCGTTACTCTTAAGAAATAGTTTTTTCTTTAAAAACTCTTTAGGATTGTATTCAATAATAATACAGGAGCATATGGAAAATCATCTGTATTCGTCTTTGTACTATATTCGCCCAAGTTTTTGACGAGTACAGTACAAAGTGTAAAAAATTTCAATGACTGTAATAAAGTTTCTTTAAAATGTTTATTGATTTTCAGTTGAAAATATAAATTAATTTTTAATCGATTTAAAATAAAATCAGCTTACTGAATAAAGATTTTTAAGTATCAAGTTACCTACGCGTGGCTCAGTGGCAGCCCGCGCCGATGGTGAGCATTAAGGCTGAGGTTCTATCCACTGGCGGCTTTTTTCTAGACACTGTTTCAAAAAATGAGGAGGCTCGATGGCGTTTGGAATGTTCAGAATCTTGCCTTGTTCGTCGGACTACTTGGTGGGAGTTTTCCGAGGTTTCTCCCATACGAGGCGCATATGCGATTTCCCCTAAAATCCACCCACAAGACACTGCCCTCCTTCTTCAGTGTCACAGAGCCACGGAGAGTCAGACTTCTACCTACGAGTGCTTCATCACAACAGAAGTGCTCCTCCTCCTATGAAACCACGCGATATCGTGGAGTTAGTCTAGATATTTCTGTCTACCAAGAAGTGGGATAAGGGGAAAAAAATCAAGTTGATCATTAAACATAGGAGATCATGACTTATTTTTCCTCATTAAAAACGTTTTCTGAATCTGTTGTTGGGAGAATAAAATAAGAGCTATAAATATTGTTTAAAGAAATTCTATTTTTCTTTTTATTTAGTTAAAAAAAACATTTTATAGGTTTTTAAATATATGACATAAATAACTACATTCAATTCAACGATTTTAATGAAATTAGAAGACATTTAACTATAAAAATCTTTAATATTACAATCAAGAATTAGTTAAAGAAATCTTATTGAAGTGAAAATTTTTTTTATTTTATTCTTCTAAGAAAACTAATTCTAATTAAATTAAAAATTAAATATGGAAAGCTATCAACGAAACTCAGTGTAACAAAATTTCTTTGAAAATTGTAATTAATATCCAATCGCGAATTTAAATGATGTCATTTAATTTTTTTTAACGATACAAAATAAATTACTACAACTATTAACCTACTTTCCTTTTTTTATTTTAAATTATATTATAAATTTAATTTCAAAATGTTCATTTTAAAGAAAATAAAAATTCTTTTGAACTTTTATGTCTAAATTAAAATGCCAATTACTCAATTTGAATTTATTACTTTAAACAATTAGTTATTAAATATTATAAAACAGAAAAAAAATACATTTTAAACTTTCTAAAGTATTTTAACTCATCTATAAATATATAGCATACCAATGCGCATAATTAAAATATTTTGTAAAAATGAAATAAATTCAATGATGTTTTTGAAACTCGTGCGTTCATTTACATGCACAGTATTGCCATATATTACACACAAACATTTATAGTCATAAAAGTAATGTTTACTCCCCAAAAAACCGAATAGAAACTACACACACAAAAACCATACTATAATAAAAGGAGATATTACAAATCTCAATGTAAGTGTTTCTGTTATACAATCTCGGCCACTTTAACCTGAGCTATTTACCATTAAAACACGGGTATTCAGTACTGCCCAGGATGTATGACGGGCGACCTGAGTTTTTGCATACCGTATTTGGACGTCCGTTAGATTTTTTTCTCCATAGCGCGCATACTCATAGTAAAAATTATTACAGATACGCACGTGCAATTTCCTATGAGCATGCGCGCTAGGGAGAAAAAGCTAACGGACGTCCAAAATACGATATGCAAAAACTCTCTAATATATCCACAATCCGCCACGGTAGTTTGAACGATAATTCATAAGAGATGGCATATGAGATAGGCCATTACCATCTCCCACTGCCAAATCTAACTTACCGGTTTATATCACATTGGACTAGACACGATCACTTCCAGTTTGGCTTTGTTAGCTAGATTCCGAAGCCACTTCCCCTAATTTACCAATCTAATGCGCTGACCACTTCGGCTTTTACTTTGCTGGCTACAACAGTAACTACTTAACAAGCATACTTAACTGCTTAATAATCATACTGTAATGTATACTGTTTATTTAATAATTTTAGTAATGTAAAATGTTTTTCATTTACACACACAAATTTTCATTATAACTAACTCCCCGTCGCTGCATTCCATATAGGACCATGACCATCTGCTTGCTGGCACATTCCGGAAACAGGAGATGCTCTCATTTTTACTGAGTGAGGTTGTTATCCCTACGCCCAACAGTCATATTAGACCATGGCCTATAGTTTAAAGTGGATTCGAATCATTGCAAACATTCATGACACCAGCTGGACACGAACCCGAAACCTATGGTCCCGAGATACAGAGCGCTAGACTCTCGGCCGTCAATTCCTGATACTTCATTATACCTACAAATAATTACGCCGTAAAATTTTTATAAATGTTGCGACAAATTCCTTTTTAGGGGTGTTAAAATCGAGGGAATTACAAATGTACTTCAATGTTTGCATTGTTTCAATTGTTAATGATATAACTTTATTAGAATGGTTTTTCTGTTATGGTTATTATATCTTGAAATACTAAAAGATAAAAACAAAAAAACATGTACTTAAAAATAAAGAGACAGAAACTAAAACAAATAGATACGCTGTAACTCCTCAAATCTTAAAATTGGATGCCTTAACTTAAAATTGCTCATATAAATCCATTTATAAATAGCCATTTATTTCATAATGCCATTTTTGAAATCCTTACCACTTTTCCCAAATCCAATATTAAATGAATTAATATAGGTGGGCAACACAAATCACTGACACAAAATCCATTTTGTGAAAAATTTCTAGCAGTAGTTCATACCATAAGGATTTTGAAAAAAAAAAATTTTGATACTAAGAAAACTGGAGAGATGTAACATTTGACAAAAGCCATTTTATTCTCCTCGAACACAACCCCTCACTTGTTATACAACTTAAAAACATAGTTATCATCCTAACGTGTTTAAAAACCGTTGAAATAAGCCACCTTCAACACATCTTTATGCCCGGGGAACACGCTAGCTATTTTACAACGTCATTACGATGTCGTTACGTTACCATATATTCATGAATATCATCGGATTATTTGATGAAGCGATAGCGGAATTGCTTATTTTTCCCTTCCCAAAATATGCCGGGGATCGGGCTAATGACTCCCTTCGCCACAAATGTCGCACGCGTAAGCCAGAGAAAAGAAAACAAACGATAATAGTGTTCGTTCGTGACCTAGGGTCGCATGGAACAAGACTTCGATCCAAACAGCACGACACGAACTCTGTCTCCCGAGAAAATAATAATAACGAAACAGAAAGAAATAAAAAAAAAGAAAAAGAAAGTATCTATCTCAAGACTCAGAGGAAATCAAACACAATGCAATAAATAATCTCAAATGACCCTTCTTCTTTACTCCGTGCGCTGATGGACAAACCGGCATACGATCTGCCAGTTGTTGAAGAAGTTGACTCGCATATCTGCATACAATGGCAGTCGCGATTTTCCCACACTGAGTCTGAAGCAGCTCCATCAAGAAGAATTCCAAGAACTGCTCACCGGGTAGGAAGAATGCTCGACGTGGCATTGTAGAACCTTTTTCTCTTAGCGGGTAATCTGGAATCCATCAATTAGATTTCGAGTATACAGTGTTAGAACATGACTAGAGAGTGATAGATAAGAAGTTTCTGGCAGCGGGTGATAATAGGTAATAGGCCACCCTGAATTATTTTTGTCTTCTGGTGTGACTTGAATATAGGTACATTAGTAAACTTCAAACGATTTTCAAATGATAACAACTAACAATATTATCAGTACACTCGCAGTTATACTTTTAAAATTAAAAATGAATAATGCATTATATATTTTAATCATGATTTCTTTTATTTTAATCAAGAAATTAATAATACTAAACATGTAAGATAATAATTCACCAATAAATATTGTAGAATCATTTCTGTAATTTTTTGATTAAAATATTTCACGAATGATTTTATAAGAGGGGTAACAAATTTAGCGCTTAA
The DNA here is from genome assembly GCA_021605095.1 of Caerostris extrusa. Classification (NCBI taxonomy): domain Eukaryota; kingdom Metazoa; phylum Arthropoda; class Arachnida; order Araneae; family Araneidae; genus Caerostris; species Caerostris extrusa. Next base: position 5,069 of record BPLR01012676.1, read on the forward strand.
ATTGAGTATATTTAAGCGCTAAAATTGTGTATATTTTAAGCACAGGTTTCGGGTTTCGAGTCTCGGCGGTTCCATGGATGTCTTTAGGGATTTGGGATCCACTTTAAACCGTAGGTTCTGATCTAATATGACTGTAGAGCGTTGGACGTAAAGGGACAACCCTGCTCCGTAAAAACAAAACATTTTGTGTCTCGAAATCTGTCAGTAGGCAAGACGGCCTTGGCCCATTGGGCTATTGCGCTAATGAAGAAGAAGGTAGCAAACTTAAATAATGCTTTCCTTTGTAAATATATAACATTTATAATTATAATATTCGTCCCCAATTTATGCAAGATACTTGTTTTTTGTATTTTCTTTTCTCCTGCGTTAATTATGTTAAAAACATTTAAAAGATTAACATTTAAAAAAAAACCACAGCATTATGAATTACATTTCTGTCTAATTTTTTAAAAGTGTTACAGACGGTAATGCGACGCATAAGCATCGTAATTAAAAAGTGAAGGTCGAATTGATTAAATACTCAAATATTGATGCTTTTATGAAAGGTATTCTTACAATCCTAATAAAAAATTATAAAACCAAATTCGCTTACAACCATCCAGTGTAATTTTAATAACAATAGTAAAAAAAGAAATATTACATTATTTATTTTAATTATAGTTACCATTCTCTTTATCATCAAATACAGAAAAATAAAACAATACAATGATACTAAAGAATATTTAAATTAATCACAATATTAATTTAACAAATGTATGAGAGATTTTTTTTTTTTCTTTATCGTTATTATTTTGATATGGTGAAACATTAATTGGATATTAGATTGAATTTTTGTAAATGTGATTGTCCTGATTGAATGAAGAAATAAAATTAATTTTTAAATTCCTATGAAGCAAATAAACAATATAATTTTTGTCTTGATATCAAATATTTTTTAAATCCAAGACAAAATCCAATATTTTTGTCTCGGATTTTTCAGAATTCAACGTTTACAACTTCATTGATTGATTGATTTCAATTAGTGCTGGGTCATATCTGATCGATTGTAGTAAATTATAAAATAGAAAACAGAAAATTTAAAAAAAAATATATTCTTAAAAGTATATTTGAAAATCAACTAAGAATTTATATTTAACATCGATTAGGATTGATCAATGATTTCTGCAACAAAACTTGAATATATAGCAATGTGCGATAATTATATTTGCTTTTCATTGGCATTATTTCTCCTTAGAAACTATTCTGAAAATATTAAATCAATAATTATTCATTATTATATATTAATTTGTTACGTCTAGAAACCACATTTTAATATTGACAAACCTGTCTATTGTCCCATTTCTTGTTGTCTAATGTAAGCATTTTTAACTATCAACTTTGTTCAATTAAACTGTTATTTTGCATTGTGCTGTTACTTTTTTTTTTTTTTTTTGGTGATAGCAATTCTTTAAATTTCATCAAATTTAAAAAAAAACACTATTTATTTATTGTTGTTTTTTAATTTTTCTATTAATTTAAAAGATTTTATGTTAAGAAAAAAATTTAAAAAAAAAAAACCTGCAAACATATCAAAGAAAATTTTTTTTTATTCTGAAATTTAGCTCAAGTTCCAAAATCAATTTATTGACAAACATCAAAAGAAGGTCATCATATACTGAAGCAAATAATTTCCCACATTATATAATTTTTCTACTAGAGGTAAATAAAATAAAATGATTGTTTTAAAAATTTTTAAAGATAAACGATAAACATAATTATAAGCATAGTGATATATCTAGATTTTGTTGCATTTTCTCTTTCATTGTACAATTAATACACCACTGTGAATTCCAACAAATATGAACGTATTTTGTATACTATATGCATTGTTAACTGAATTTACTAGTAATACTCGATCTCATTTGAAAACCGATGAGAAGTTCTTACTTAATCCTCAATGAAAATTATTTTTTATAAATTTTTTTATTTTCCATGATGATGATCTACATTTATTGATGTTTATATAATTTCAAAAATGATTAAATTATTCGAAAAAATTGTAGAGATTGAGGATCATACTTGAAGACAATATTTCCATCAATCGAAATTAAAATTGATATTATTCCTTACAAATTCTAGTAATAAAAATGAGAACCAATAACTAAACCAAAATGAGAAACAAGAGAAAACATAAAATAAGTCAATATGGGAATATAAAAATAATTCAAAATGGGGATGTATTGAATTATTTAGACGTGTTGTAATTTTGACAATATTCTCGTCACATAAATGCCTTCAACTTATATAATTGAAATCACGAGAGAAATTAAGGTTTATTACAAAGAAAGATTTTTGTAAAAAGAATTAATTTTTTGTGATGCACAAAAAAGATAATTCATATTTTAATTCTTCTTTTTTTAATCTCTGAACTATTTTTGCAGAATTCAACATCATATAAAAATAATATTCGGCTCATACGAATTTAAAAATTTAAAAATAAATAATAATTGGTTTCAATATGAAATGTAATTACAAAATATGCCAATAGAGCTTAAATGATAAGCATTACAGTATATACACAAACATTACATAAACTAAATTAGTTAAACGATGTAATTTTAAAAATATATGATCACGGATAATATATATCTCCTATCAAAAATTTTTGAAATAATACCTGATAGAAGTTTCAAAATTCGAATACTATCTTTATGATACCGCTATACCTTCAGTAATCAAAATTTCAAGTAAACATTATTTCTAGTATTCCAATTTTATCTTCTAATCTTATTATTATTTCTAGTATTCAAATTCAGTGATTCATAATCTTCGGACATAAATCCTATGAGACTCTTTTCCTTCAATCATTTTGTACTGTAGAAGAAATTGCTATAGATTGATAATCATTTTCTTCTATTGATGGATGACCTTGGATACAAACAGGCTACTCTACCTTTCAGTTAAAATTTCATGGCTTTCAAATATCTCAAGAAACTCCCTTTCATGCACTCAATTTGAATGGCAGAAGTTGTATGATTAGTAACAGTATCTGCAATTCCGTTGTTGGTGATTCATTCATGAAAAGGAGAATTGTACAAATTAATTCAGTAGAAATGAGTCAAATAAAGAGAAAGGTATTCTGTAGCATTTTCCCATAGGCGGATATAGCATTCCCATTCCCAGATGGAAAGGATTGTATATATAACCTATCACTCAAATGTAGTGTAACATATCACTCAAATTTGACAACAGATAAGCAGTGTCGTGAATATTTATACTACATGCAATTAGTGTCTTGTTCTAATGAGAACAACCTATTTCTCAAATCTGACGGCAGATAATCAGTGTCAGAGATAATTAGACCTAATGAAGTTAGCGATTGTCTGTGCACCTTCACAAGTCTAAACAATTACAGATGGCATATGGACTACGTCATGAATTGTTGCATCATGATTGGTAGTAGACCATGGGTTGTGGAAGTGTCTACTCCAAATGAGATATGAGAGAAGCTGATCCCCGCTCCCTCTTGACTGATTTTCTTAAATGGAGGTTTTTGAAGAACGAAGTTCTGCGACGACCCGGCAAAGAGTATTGTTTTTCTCTTTTTTCTCTGAAGTGATTGAACAGGCCGGAGTAAACCACTATTTCCTTAGTGAGCCCCGTGTGATTTCGTATATTACGTCGTGTGATATTAAGGTCTACCGCAGACCGGATGCACTAGATTCGTCGTAGACTGGAGAACTCTAAAAGTCTCCGACTTTAGAGTAAACTGCACTTGTGAATCAAATTTAAATCTTTAATTTGTAAATAATTTTGTATTATCCCAGAGTTTTTATATATATATATATATATATATATATATATATAATAATTGTAAAAAAAAAAAATGTTCCCATGAACCTGAAATTGACCCTCTTCTTGAAGCCGTTATAGGTCTAGTATAGGCCGAGACGTTACAATTACTTTGAAACTAGATATACGCTTAGTGAAGGACATAGCTTTTTATACATTAAATATAGATAGATGAATAATATAATGTTAACTTATATTACACAGGAAAAGTTATCGTAGGTATATAGTTTAATTTTATTTGAAAATGAAGCTCCGATTTTATAACAAAAAGAATGGTTCAAAAATGGCGGGGCGATGTATTTAAACAACATTGCATTTTCCATTTCTTTGTACTAGAAATGCTTTAATGTGAATTCCAACAAATGGGAAAGTAATCCAAAATAATCACGTAATGAATTCTACATTTATTGTCAAACATATTTCTTTGTAATTTGATACAATAGGAAAAGATTACGCCAATAAGCGGAACAATGACAGTACAAGCAAAAAGTCATGTTTAATTAAATGGTATGAAACAAAGAAAAAGGGTTAAGTGAAGAAACCAGTGATTCCTAACTAGGCTTCGTGAAATATTACGAAAATATTTTATTATCATTTTAATTTAATTGTGACAGTTCATTCAACACTAACTTTAGAAGTATAAAGCTAGCATAATTTGCAGTAAAAGATTAAAAATCCAGAGAATTTTTCTCTTCGAAATGTTTTAATCGTGCGATATTGAATTTTCTGCAATTAATATGATACAAATTAAACATGGCGTTATAGTGAAAATTCAATGCGGCGAACTCTATCCAATTTGATTCTAAAATTTGGGAAAATTTCTGGTGGTATTATTATCTTAGTAGTTGCATTTGTTCAATTATATTTTTGTAAATTTAAATGCGTGTTATATTTTTTTTACTAAGCCTCTTGATTAAAAATTATTCTTTAATCCGCAAAAATGGATTTGCCAGAATTTGACATAACGGACATTGAGAAAACTTGGATTCAATGAAGGTGCAGAATAATCGAAAAGTTATCGAACACTGATTTAGAGGATGCCAGCTTATTCTCAGTTAATTATCTGCCAACAAAATTTGCCTAATCTTTCTTAATCAAATTTTTAAGGGAATAATTTAGCGTTAATTGGTACCTATCGTCTTCCTCTGAAAGATTCTCCAAAAGAAGCTTTATAGGGATTTTTATTAATTCAAAATTGATTTGAAATCTCGATTTATTTTTTAAATCATCAATATTGACATATAAGAGAATGTGACATTTTAATTAAGTAAAAGTTTGGTGTTGTGCTTAGCATAATTTATTTTGTGAAATACCAGCAAGTACCCAACTAAATATCTATACACATCGAGTTGATAAGCATTGCCTTTATCTTTTATTTAGCATAATATATGCCATGATATCCAATCAAATTACTAGGTAACATACTATCATTTACTAGGCACTTATCACTCCCGAAAAATCTTTAATCCCGTATAAAAGGAAAGTATCTCTGGAAATTCCAAGAAGTTTCATTCCTTTTGTATTTCTAATTAGTTACTGATAGGTTAGGTATTATCAGCTTATATAAATCTATCGATTCAACCTATATGCCTACCTGAATTTGTGTTTTATGTTGGATTATTTGTAGATAGATAAGAGTGTAAGATAAATTCTGAAAGTTTTGAGATAAGTTTTTAAAAGGAATTCATATAAGTATATCGACAATGGGAAATTTCGCAATAAATGCAGAAAGTTCGTGTTATGATCATGAATTAACTCTTTTTTCATTTTTAATTTTAAATAGAAACGTTCTAATAGAATGTTTCTAAATAGAACAAATACTATAAAATATCCTATCTTATCCTTACTTTTGTTCATTTTATTTATAACATTATTTCCAGCCAAGTGACTGCAAATAATACATTTACAAATTTCTTCTTTATTCAGCTTGAAGAAATAATTAAATTAAAATATAAAAAAAAATAATAATAAAGTGCATAAAAAATCATTTCAAAATTACGCCCACAAATCAATATCTAGTTGTTCTGATAAAATGAAATGTTTCTCTATTCCAATCAGATTTTATCTTAACAATAAAAAATTTTTTTCTTTGTCCACATCGAATAATACTCATGCAAAATAGCCTTCGAACAAATCATTTCAACGTGACAGAACTGATACTTTCTTCCAAGAGTCTGCTAAATCATAAGATCACCCACAAGAGAATCGCTTCCAACCTATTCACACACCTGTTCGACAAATCACTGCCCGATTATACTTACAACTACACTGACAACAGAAACAGCCCCACTTGAACTAAGTTCCATTTAAATCAGATATACCAACCAATGAATATACGTCACTTTTTTTTTTTTTCATCACCACAAGATAGCCGCTTGTCAGACAAATACAATTGTTTAATGATTTCTTTTGATTTGTCGTCGAATTGATTTCGGCTCTACCATTATGCGATACGATATCTCTACGCTATATCATTGCTGTTTCACAATGGAATAGGTTAGCATGGAGATGAATACTAAACATCCAGAGATTTTGTCTCCCCCACTTTTTTTTTTCGAGTCCATTTATCAATCAATGCGCCGAAGTGTCAACAGGCGCTGGTTCATCTCTTCCACTTGTAATAAAGCGAGATCGAGATAGCAGACTTTCGGAGAATTCATTACAGGGATGTGATTGCGGAAACAACAATAGATTTCGGAGACATCAAAAGGGTATTAAAAAGGGTGACATTAGGGTTCTCTGGAAGTCAGGCGACTGTTTCGCCTGGGTTGTGTCAAATAGGGATTTCCTTTTTGTAGCTTTCGTTATTATGCAGGAATAATAATCATAAGTGAAAGCACAAGTCGAACTGCGATGAGCATTGCGATTTAAACAGTGTCTTTTCGGTCCCTTTATCTATATCTCTCGGCATGAAATGGTAAAAAAAGTAATTTCTTTCATGTGTCATGCGAGTTGAAAGCAGATGAAAAGATTTTATTTCATAGAGGTGTCATTTTGAAGATTAATTGGATAATGTATATATCATCAAGTTGCCAAGGGTTATGAGTTAATAAATCAAACACGTCAGTTTGGAAAAAATGTCCTAAGAAATTTAATTTGATATGAATGAGATGAATTAAAAGTAAGAGGTAATTTGTGCTTTGTAATAAATGCTTTTTGTTTTAATCAAATCTATTATAGAACTTTTGTCACAATTTAGTAAAAATAATAAACCATTTTCAAATTAAACGAAATCGCTTTAAAAGTAAGCAATAATATTTTAATGCTAAAAGTTATGTTAAACAAAAGATTCTTTATAATTAATATTGTAATAATTTTCAGTTAGTATTAAGAATCAGACATATAATTTCGTTAGAGAAACCATTTTAATATTTGCATTTGAATTAAAAATGTAGTAATAATCTTATATGCAGACCAGGGGTGGCCAAAAGGTTGAACATTTTTCCTACCCATGAGATTTATCACACTTTTACAAAATATATTTCTTTTATAATGGCCAAAGTAGTGCCTCTATAAAACTAATGTATTTAAAAAATACATTATGTGTGAATCCGTATATTCAAAAATTACCTGTCGAAATTATAAAAAATTAACATTGATTTTAAAATAATATTCTTGCGAATGTAGGACAGATATTGCCTGTTTTATTTATGAGTTCACAGATTAATTAAACAATATTATTGGAACATCTAATATAACAGGTTGTAATATTAATATAAAAATGTCTATAGGGGGTCTAAATCTAATATAGGGATATATAATTTTATATGCGGCCCGTGGAGTTATGATGCATTTCCAAAGTGGCCCGCAAGTTCATTTGGGTTGGTCACCCCTGTTGTAGACATATGTAATGTATGTAGATGTTTGTAATCCTATATGTACACATTTTTGTGCATTCAACTAAAAAAAAAAACGTAATAAGGATTAAATAAAAATACAATTTACTAAGAACATCTGGCTTTTATTTAATACAATTCCAAAATATTTTTTATGAGAAAAAAAATTGTATATTTATGATGCATATAAGTAAAATGATACCTAAAACGTATGTTACAATGTGAATGAAAATCATAAGTCCGTATTTTCCTGATTCTAAAATTTGAAAATATGTGTACAACTATCCAAGAAGTTCCACATCTGAAATATTTACTTTCTATTGTTGATCATTATTTTTCTTTAAAAAAGAAATCCCAACCCATGGCTTCGAAAATAGAGGAGACTCCACAAAGAATTAATTTCCAAAAGACCACCCTCGAATATGAATTTCTTGTTATTATTATAACAACCGTGTTCTTCTCTTTCCTTGTGGCAACACAAAAGAAGTTTATGGAACGTCGAGAAGAGAAAAGAAACGTTCGAAAAAAAGGAAGATATCATGGGGAAGCAGAACGACAAAGACACGATCTCCGGTGAGATTCGAAAAAGGAAATAGAAGAAAATATCAGTTACCTCCCAAAGGAAAACATATCTTTGCCTTTTCACTGCGATAGGCCATTGCGAACTAGGAGAGCGTATGATGGGGCCTATTTTAATTCAAACAGGGTCGCAAGTAGCGGACGTTCTTTTCTATCCTCATGTCAATCATCCGCCTGGTATAGCAAAAAAGGGCTCTTGTCCCTCAAAAAAGCTAATATTTAGACAAGTCACCCTTACCAAAGGCCTTTAATGCTGCTTCAGATTTCTGTTCTGTCATTTTTCCATTCATATTTTTGCTTTGTTTCCGTCAAAATTTTTCACTGTGCTTTTTAGAATACATTTTTTTTTTTTTTTTTTTTTACTCTTTTCACGTCAAAAGAAAATATTTTAAATAAAAGTTGCTTTTAAACTAATTATTAAACTTCGTAGAATATATATATTAACCTTTTAAGGGTCATTGACAGATGTTATTTTTTCCCCTTAAAATTATCTATATCTATCTGAAAAACAGAAATAAAAAACGGTTGGAGAATTAATTTATGATAAAATCCCTCTACAACGAAAATATTTTTTAAAAAAATCTTCAAAAGTCATATTTTTAATATTTTATTTTCCTATCATAACAGTGTTAGATAACATTGTTGTATAAATATCATAATGTGAGATTTTCTGATGACGTATTAATGTTAAAACAAATTCATTATATTTGTAAAAAAATGTATGAAATCTCTTCATGCATAACATACCATTAATGCTTTTCACTCAATTTGATCATCAACATCATCATCATCATTATTATGATTATTTATTTATATTATTACTGTCAAAATAAAAGGAATGACATGCAAATAAACAAGCAATATATATATACTTTATATTTGTAAAAAGTTTAAGTGTGTATAAAAATTCCCTTTCATAGACAAGAACTATTTGGTTAAAAGTAGAAAAACAGTGATGAAAATTTTACTTTATTATTTTAATGTATTTAGGACTATTTTGAATCTTTAATTTGTTAAAAGAATGTAGATCTTACAATATTAAGAGAAAAAAAATTTTTTTTTCCTATATGCCGATCTACATATACTGTATTATTTTAATCATATTAAAGCAATAATTTGAAGATTCACCTTTTACAATTGAAGCCTTATGATACAGAAAGCTGTTTGTTAAACATTATAATCTAAACTTATCGTTATCATCTAATTTATCTTATTGACATTATAATCTAAACTTATTTTCAGCAATATTAACTCAAATATTTGAAGATTCAACTTTGTTTTTACAGTCGATGCCTTATGACGCAGAAAGATGTTTTTTAAACATTATTATCTAAACTTACAAAATCATATTTTTCGATTACACATCTAATATGCATTTTTAGTTAACTAAGATTTTAGTTCATGAAATAAACTGGTTAGATACAATTATTAACGACTTATTTATTTTGTATAATAGTTTATTATCTTTTAAAACATATTTAGATTTTGAATAAATTGATTTTCTATTATATGCCTTTTATATTTTTACGTAATTTTTGTGTTATCCTGGCGCTTAAGTGAATAGTTGTAAATTTTCTAATGAAGAGCCGGAGCTAATTAGTGGTTAAAGCGTTGGGCTTCTGAACCCTATAAAGAACTCCGAACCAAAAACCTTTCTATTGTGTTCTGAGGAGCGGAGGGTGGAATATGCCCGTTGGTCGGAAATTCCTTCTGTTGAATCGCAAGGATGGGGTTGTGAACTCCCAAATGTCACACATGGGAGAGTTTATTGGAAATTTTGGGGACAATATATAGACAGCATAAGCAATGTCGTGGTGCATTTTGGGGACATGGAGCAGCAAGCAATGTCGTGGTGCATTTTGGGTAATGGTGAATCTATTACATGTATGCTAACGCGGATAATATTTGCTAATGTAGATAATATTTGCATGTTACATATTTGCTAATGTTGATAATATTTACATATTACATATTTGCTAATGTTGATAATATTTGTGTATTGCATATTTGCTAATGTAGATGACACTTGGATCAAAGTGCCCAGCATTTGCAAACAAAAACTTTTATCTAAATTGCATTTACATGAAACCCATATAATTCCATATTACAATTTTCTTCATAAATTATAATTCATAATTCCATATGCTTAATTTGCATGAATAAGAAATTAAGCAACTAGCTATCCTCTAGCAACTAGCTATTAATTAATGTATTGTTCAGTAGTGCGTAAAATGCTTTCATTTATCTATTAATTTCTTTATGTCAATTTCTTACTTGGGATAGATGGTGGGTCTCACACGTGCTAAAGGTTCGCATTCGAATCGAACAACATAAGCCTGTGCGTGTACCCTACCAAAAAGCGAAGTCGGTGGCATGTGGACCCCTACCTCGGGGATCAGCAGGGGGTCGCACCGCCCCCCATTCTCCTCGCTCCCCTGTGCAAACAAACACCTTTCACGCCTCCTATAGGGGGGATACACATAATATGTGTCGCAGGTGACCGCTGTTGACATTTTTAGTTTTGGACGCTGATCACAATGCGCCCACAAAGGAGTTGTAACCATTTCACACCTCGGCCACGCTGCAGGAGAAATTCTATACGGCCTGCATCTTGTAAGGAAAATTTCATAAGCGAAGGCCGTTGCATGCTACGCATATTTCGAATAACAGCCGTGCATATCAGTCATTTATGACTCTGAACTTTGAACTTATATGTTTATGCCATATATTCAGTATGCGTGTCACATAAATAGGATTGCTTATATGCAAAAGGTTTGATGATTATTAATTTAAGTGTTGTAAATGATTACAAAGTTGATAAGGTTTGAAGGAAATAATTAAAAGGTAGTAGTATTAGATTCTATGTTGAGAAATAAATAAGATATTGTATTTTGCAGTATTTAATTACTTTTTACATATTTCAAATCTAATATACCGAAATATCGAATAAAGGATGTTCACATGGAATCAAATAATAACCCAATGTGTCAACAGTTGTTACCACAGAAAATTCTTTTTATTGAAAAAAAGTTTAAAATATAGCAATTTTTCTCCTATTTAATGGATAATAAACTGTATGAGGAGGGAAAAAAGAAAGAAAGAAAATTCAAAAGTGAATATAGAATAATTCAAACGTTAAATATGCAAAAATTTTTTATTGCTACTTTAGATTATAAAAGTTAACTAACTTTTTTATACTGGCTATTTGTGAAACTTAATTCATATAATACATAATACATTTTTGTTTTTATTTTTCTATTAGAGGGAAATAATTATTTGTTGTTTACTTGAGAAATATATGTTTTTTTTAATCCTGTGTCATCTTGACCATTTAACCGCAGAAATTGTTACTATTTTTTACAACCTGCTTCTGTTGATTCCCGTTATAATTTCGCAACTCAATGCTAAATAAATCACATCACTTTTGTAATACCGACACACGGCCTTGTCATTCGAGGATAATCTCGAGCTGTTGATACCACACAAGAAATATTGCTGTAAATGGAGGCAACCGTTAAGACTCTTTGTCAAACATGAAAGATTTTCTCAAAGTTCTGACTCTGCCGAAACAAACTGGCGATGCCATACAGAGAAAAATAAATGAATAAACCGTGCTTCAAATAATGGGAAGCAACCTCACTTCTCGATGGAGGCTTAGCAGATAGCTTAATCGGATTTTCTTCGCTAAGCCGAGCGCGAGTTGCACAAATGTTCCAAAAAAAAAAAAGAAAAAGCGAGGCAGAACCTGGCAACAGTGCAAGAGAACACACACACACGTTTTTCTTTTCTGTTTATTATATATAGAAATGTACATTAAATGCTGTTGAACTGAAAAGGTCGTACTGACTAATCATTTCTCAGATAAACTTCCTTTTTTGAGTATTGGATGTTGTTTTTTGGTGGTGACAATCAGTGAAGGGGAAAATTGGAAGGCGCAGTAGGAGTTGTTTTCTGGGGGAATACGTGTGGAATTATTATGGAAGCAGTGTTGCCACTTTTGTGAGAAAAGAAATACATTCATGTGACAAACGATTTTTCTTAAAGGGAAATTTTCGAATTAAGTTTGTTAGTTTTGTTTCAGTGCTTTTTTCCAATAAACTACTTAAAGTAATATATTATGCAAAAGTTTTATTTTTAAAAGTTTTTTTTTTTTTTAACCTTTATTTATTATCCATGCAATATTATAAATAAATTTTTTTCGAATTAAGTTTGATAGTTTTGTGTCACTTAATATTCTATGCAGGTTTTTACTAAAGTAAATGTACATAAATTTATTTATTTATATTCAATTTATTTTAAACATATATTGCAATTTCATGAAATATACAAAGACGTTATTTAAATCCAATTATCACCTCATTTAAATCAGTAACATACAATAACTTCTAGTGCACCCCTTACAACGTATTCTGGTTCTGAACAACTTAGAACGGGTGACTTGTTTAATTTTGGTCTACTAATGTATAAAAACAACAACAATAGATTGAAGCTTGATAATTACAAAACTGCAAATGAAACAAATAATTTGTATTCATCGTTAACCTACGCATAATGAATTATTTTGTCACTTTTGAAATGATTTATCATTAACAAAATGTAAAACAATATTGATCTAAGGGATAAAAATTTGCCAAATTAAATGCAGATTATTCAGTGACATATTAAGACATAAAATTTGAATAGAATTCAAGATTGTAAGCTTCTAGATAAAAAAAGAAAGCATGGGATAGACAAATGTTGATATAATAACTTTAGAAAACGGAACTATTTATTTTAATGAAATATTTCGTTCTTATATGCGTAATAATTAAATGTATATATAAATTTAATAATTGTATAATAAATGTGTGTACATAATTTTAAGGTCTTTTACATTAATTCATTGCAATTGAAAGTAAGCATTAATTACAAAATTTTATGCATTAATAAAAAATTCAGTCAATTTGAATAAAGCTGTCCGTAGGGAATTAATTAGCAAAGATAATAATTTAATATCATTTTTTGATCCTAAAATAGGGTACAGAATTTGAAAGAGATAACTAAAATCATAAAAATTATTTACTATATTATTAATTTCAAAGTTCTACAAGATTTTTAAATATATAAATAAGTATTAGTTTTTTTTAGTTTAAAATTAAAGTAATCGAAATATTAGACAGAAAAGAAATCAGTTTGAATATTTTAATTAATCAAAACATGAACTGGATTATAACTATAATTAATTAATAATTGTTTAATTTTTTTAATTACTAAAATAATCTATGAATTACTATATGTATAAAACGGCATAATGCTATGAAGGAATATTAAACAATTATTGCGATTCAAATCAAGATCTTTATTTTGATATTTAGGATCAGGGATTTTTAATTAATCTGGCCAAGAGTACCTATTAATAAATTTGAAATTTATAATGTTTAAATTGTACTATAAAAACTTTAAAAATACTTTTTCTTTGGTACCGTATTGTCCTGCCTATAATCAGCAGGTGCCCTTTCCTTAAAAAAAAAAAAGATCTCGTTTTAATATACAATGGCATGGGTGATTCGTATACCAATTGTTTGTTTACCAAGTTACCAAAATACCAAGTTTTGTTTTTATGGACATGGCTAATAAATTTAATAAAAATTTTTTTAGCTTTAAAGGCCAAAATTGCGATAATTTTCTTTTTTTTTTTTTTTTTTAATTAAGTGAATGTCAGTTATTTCTTCTAAAAACACATTTAAAAATACAATACATCCGCTCTCTGCAATGTAAAATTGACTGTATTGCAATTATATCACAGACTTAATAAAATTGAACGAATACAAAATTATAATTGTATAATTGCTCAATCTATTGCAAATGAATGAAAACAAATAGCGGTTAATTAACTGTTATTTATTAATTTTTGTGGTAAGTAGTTCACGGAAGAAAGCCTTCTGCTTTACATAAGCATGCCTGTCGCTGATGTAGGTAAAACGTCGTTAATGACAACAATCCGTCTTCCAGGTAATTCAAACGAAACCACTCATCACTACTCTAAGCTGCGCCAATCTTCGTTTGTCACTGCGACTACACATTTCATAGAGAGATTTATAACAAACGGGCTGTCAACCGAATACGTAATCATTCGCAATCGGGTCTCATCTGTCGCTTGCGTCGCATTTAAAAGAGACCTTTCCGATTCTTTTCTGCGTTTCGAAAGCTTTTTTTTTCTTCTTCTTCTTTAGTTGTTGCCTTCTGTTTTCCAAAATAATTGCTGTTCGTAATTTAATGGCCGTTTGATTTTGATGCATTCCGTGCAATTATTTAGTTGTTAAGTTACAACTTCATTGGTTGGACGAAGAAGGAATTTAAAAACCACAAGATGTTTTTGGTTTTTTTAACCTTCTTCTATATAAAGTCTATCAATTTTCGAAAATAAGTGTAAAGTGAACAAAAAAATTAATAGGAATTCAAAATAATAGTAATAATAATAAATTTTTAAATTTTAGGATTTGATAATTGCCATAAATTTTAAGCTAAAAAAATTTTTAAAAATTTGTTTGTAACTTTTGATTGTTTGTCTAAATGGTGATTTGATATTATATGATATATGTTTGTCTATTTTATTAAAATTATAAAATTTTAATAAAATTTTACTATTTTATTAATATTGTAAAATTTTAATAAAATAGACAAACAGTCACGAATTTTAAAAAATAATTCATAACTACGTATATAAAAATTCGTCATGTTTGTTGAGATTAATTTTTATTTTTCAGACTAATTTTTTTTCTGATCTTAGATTCAGATTTAGAAAATCTTTTAATTTTTTTTATTTATTTATATTATTTTAAGATTCGTATTAAGAAACGCATTTGCAGAAAATACCAATTTGCAATTCAAATTTCAAAAATCTATTTTGATATTTTAAAGATATTCCAAGTCAAAAGTTTTTAAACATGCATATTTATAACATTCTACAGTTTCGTTGATGCATTATGCATTAGAAAACAATTATTTTAAATATATTCCTCTCTTTGAAAATTGAGTTTCAAAGCTAGCCTGTTCTTACAGTATAAGTTTGTAACAAAATTCGTAATCATTAGATTGTTATATTTTATATTTTTGCTTTTACAATATAGAATAAAAACAATTTAAAATGATTTGTTTTATAAAGAGGCTAAAGAAGTATAGTAAGTATTTATATTCGAAATATTTCATTATTATAATAACCGTAAACATTACATATATGGAAATTTTAGTTTTTCGTCATCAAAAATGTCTAATTTATTTAAAAACATCATAAATTTTGTTAAATAGAAAAATAAATTTAAGAAGATAATCTTCTTCATTGGCGCAATAGCCCCAAGGTGGGCCAAAGGCCGTTGCCTACTGGCAGATTTGGTGATGATGGTTTTTTTTACAGGGTAGGGTTACCCACCCTACGCCCAACAGTCATATCGGACAGGAATCTACGGTTTAAAGTGGATTCTGAACCCCTATAAACATCTATAGTACGGCCGGGACTCGATCCCGAAGCCTGTGGGGCACCGAGTGCCAGAGCGCTAGTCTCTGCCACCATGCCCCTAAAAATACCACATGAAAAGTAACAGCACGGCACTTGCTGCTGAGTAACTCATCAGGGTTCAACACAAAGTTAGCTTAAACAAACCTCACTTAAAAACAAGAATATCATTTAATGTTTCTGATTATTATGATAATACCGAGTTTTTCATAAATCCCGCACGCCTCGTATGATGGATTAGACATGATGAATCTGCAGTTGGTTGTCGTATTCATACTGGTCAAAGATTTTTTTTTTATCTGGAAGAATATAAAATCGTTATTGCACTAGATACCCGCGGATTCCATGAAAGATCTCATTTACTGCAGCTGATAGGATAATTACGACATTCGAGGATCTTTCATTCGATGGTGTGAATTCTACAACTCTTGGAGCCTGATCAGAATGACATCTTGTGATTTCGCAAATTTGATTTATTATTTGCTGCTGAAAGTTTTGACATTTTAATTTGACCTCATTAAATCATTTACCATTTACAAATGTCCATCGAAAAGAAGTAGCGACGCCATTTGCAGCTGTATAATCAGAATTCAATAGAAAGTTACCCATGGACCATGGAAGATTTCATTGCTGCAGCTGACAGGATAAACACGACATCAGTAATCTTCTAGAATCTTTCATTTGTTGGTAGAAACTGTGCAATGATATCATTGAACGTCATTTTGAGTCTTTTTCTGATCTGAATGGTATCTTAGAATTTCCCCAATTATATATATATATATATCTCTTTCTTTTTTCTTTCATTGTTAAGTTCAATTTGGACATCTAATTTAATGCTTTTCTAAATTTTAATTGGAATGTGTCCCCAGATTATATGGTAAATATTTTTTATCCCACTTGATAGGCAGCAATATCTAGACCAAGTCCATGAATCCAGTCTACTCATGGAAGAAGGGAAGGGTGGCGATGAGGCAGCTTCTGTTGTGATGGAGCTCCGGTAGGTAAAAGTCTGACTCGGCTCCGAGTCGCTGAAGAAAGAGGGCAATGCCTTCCGGGAGGATTTGCAGGGGGAAACTACTTATCATATGGGAGAAAAACCCGGAAAACTCCCCTTAGGTAGTCCGACTCACGAGGCAAGATGCTGAACATACAAACACCATCGAGTCGCCTCTTTTTTAAACAGTGCCTACAACACAGCTGCCGGCGGATTAAACCTACTCCCTAATGCTCACTAACGGCACTCATTGCTACTGAGCCACGGCAAATATTGTTCGCTGACAGCAATACTGTATTCCCCCCTTCTTATTATATTCACACAACTTATATTGCATTATAGCACTACATTATAAATGAAAAAAACAATACCACTTCGAATAAATCAAAAGTTCTATATTAAAGATTCTAAGAAAATGATTAAAGCTACATTCACACAGGAAATCAAATGGAAAAAAATATATAATACCATTATAGTATTTCCAAGTATAACAGTCATTGTACAAAAATTACAATCGAACAACATTCATCAACGCCGGACGCATCAGGAATTTCTTTTTCATTCATCCGCCATGAAACATTGTTCACATAATATCTTTTACTACCTGAGAACAACCATTATCAGATGTCGTAACAAACAAGAAAAACAATTACGCCAGAGTCAAATGCACGGCGGATGCCTTCTGCGGAAATCGAATTAGATCGTATCACATTTCATAGAAATAAGACGATCTCGCCATCGTTCTTTCGTATCGATAAGGGGTCTGTTCCAGCATCTTTTATGGTAATTCTCGACTGGAGAAGAAAAAAATTGATAACGGTTAAGACGAAACGAGAACCGTTGACGTTTCTAGAAATCGAAAGGAGGCGGTTCCTTGATTGAATCGCAGAGAGATCGTTTTATAGATTGATCCGAAGTATGTTTGCATTGTCCGACAAAACAGCCGATAGCTTATTGAACCGTTTACATGTAAATAGCTAGGAGGATAGTTGAGAAAGAAAAGGAGAAATTAGTATTGAAATGTTCAAACTAATTTGTTTCCCCTTCTTTTTCATTTTGAATTTCTGCATTCCTTTTGAATTTCCCCTTTTACTTTTCATTTTGAAAGGCAACTGAAAACAATTTTTCATATGGTTCTTGATAAATTATATTGCTACTAAATTATAGGCAAAAATAGTAATGTGATCTTTTAAACTTTATCAGGGTGAGATGCTATGTTATAATTTAAATTAAAGTAGATAATTTATTTCGAGCATGTACGAGTTTTTAATAAATTTTTTATGATTTATTGTTATTTTATTTATATTTATGTATACTATTTTATTTTATTTATATTTATTTATATTATTTTATTTTATTTCTATTTGTACTTAGCCCTTTTCTATTTCATTTTGAATTTCTGCATTCCTTTTGAATTTACCCTTTCCTCTTCATCTTGAAAGGCAGTTGAAAACAATTTTTAATATGATCTTTAATAAATTAAAATTTTACTAAATTATAGGTAAAAAATGCTAAATAATTATATGATCTCTTTAAACTTTATCATGGCAGGCTGTATTATAATTTCATTAAAGTCGACAACATTTGTACATAACTCTTTTCTTTTTCATTTTGAATTCCTATATTTCTTTTGAATTTCCCTTTCCTTTCGTTTTGAAAGGCACCTGAAAACAATTTTTTATATGGTTCTCAATAAATTACATTGATACTAAATTATAAGTAAAAAAAGATGGGAAATAATTATATGGTCTTTTTAACCTTTATCAAGGTGAGATGCTGTGTCAAAATTTGATTAAAGTAGATAACATTTGTATATATATCCTTTCTTTTTCATTTTGAATTTCTGCATTTCTTTTGAATTTCCCCGTCCTCTTCATTTTGAAAGACCACTGAAATTTTTTTATATGGTTCTTATAAATTACGTTGTTACTTGGTAAAAAAAAGTGAGAAATATATGGTCGTTTTAAACTTTATCAAGGTGACGTGCTGTACTATAGTTTGATTTAAGCAGAGCCTTTGTATGGAAGATGCACGAATTTTTAATTAAATTTTTACGATATATTATTTTATTTATTTGTATTTCTGAATCAAAAGTATTAAACTAAGATTGTTACAATTTTACAAGTATACTTCAGATAACTATTCTTAATTGTTCTAATTAAGAATTGAATTTTGACATAATGGCTTTTTGTCTTCTAAGGTTACCAAAGCCGTCTGCTTGCTGGCACATTCGGAAACAGGGGATGTTTTCTTTTTACAGGGTAGAGTTGTCAGCCCTACGCCCAACTGTCATATTAGACCAGGATCTATGGTTTAAAGTGGATTCCGAACCGCTATAAATATCCATGGCACAGCCGGAACTCGAGCCAGAAACCTGTGGTACCAAGAATCAGTCAATCGACCATCAGACCCATATGCTAGATGTATTGTTTCACATAAAACCACTAAAATACAAACAATGTTTACAGCAATCATTCTGTCGTAAATAATATATTTATCATTTCTATTAATCTTTAAAAGAAAAGAAAAACCTTGTACTTGGCACATGAAAAGCATATTACATCATTGTCCTTCATAATAATTTCAGCGTTCCTATTTTTTCTGCCAAATTTCTAGCAAAACATTGGACTGGAAAAAAAAAAGGCAAACGACCGGCAATTGCAATGTTTTTCACTGGCTCAAAATTTTCAAGAAATTTAATTTGTATATCCGCACGTTCTGTGAATCCGCAGTTTCAGGTTGAATGAAACACCTTGAGAGTCCGCCAAACACGTCACGTCACGCTATTCATATTCATAATTTGCTGACCTTCTCATTATTTCAAAATGAAAAGAAGTGTTTACACTGCACATGCTCACTCTCCTAAACGTTAATTACGCATGCCGCCTCCCCCCATTTCGGTTGCTTTCACGGGTTGTCATATTTATCCGCAGACTGCTCTCGGAGATCATTAGACTTGTCGCCAAAATAGGAACTGAAAAAGTTTTGACTTCCCTGAATTCGAATAATAGATTTATTGTTTGTTGTTGTTGTTGCTGAACGCCGGTGATCCTCAGATACCAGATTGTAAAACAAAATACATATACCTCAGATAAAATTTGAAGAAGCGGATTTAGAAAAGATTTAATTCAAATTGTAACGAAAATATTATTATTTTTCTTAATTCATTGAAAAAAATGTCCCCATTTAAAACTTTTTTCGGGGTCTGATGGTCGAGTGACCGGTACCACAGGTTTGGGGTTTGAGTCCCAGCGGTGGCATGGTTGTTTGTAGTGCTTTGTAATCCACTTTAAACCGTTGGTCCCGTTCTAATATGATCGCAGAGAGTTGTGGGGTAGTATTACTCGCTTTCGTAGCCTATCTTCAAGCTACACTTGACTTCTGGTTAGTGCTAACCTCACGGATTGGCAGCAGCTCGGCATCAGGTCCATATAATTAATATATTGCTTCATAAAAAGCAACTAAAATACGAATAATATATTTAACTGTTAAGGGACTGTTAATTATTAACTGTTAACTGTTAACCAGAAGGTTAGTTATCCGAATAATATAACTAACCTTCTGGTTAGTGCTAAAATGCCGGAATCTGTGGCAGCAACTCGACATCAGGTCCATATAATAAATATATTGCTTCATAAAAACAATATGTTAGTGCAGCCTTTGCTTATGGCATAAATATAACTGTCTTTGTATTGCCAGATACATTAAAAAAACTTTAAACCTTAGGTCCCGATCTAATATGATTATAGAACATGGGGCTGAGGGCTAACAACCCGACACTGTAAAAAGAAACCATCTTCTGTCTCGAAATCTGCCAGTAGGCTGAAGGCATTGACCCACCATGGGGTTTGTTGCGCCAATAAACTTACTAAATAATAAAATTTTGTTTGCGTAATTATATATGGTAGCAATTTAAATGGATTATTTGTTCACTTAAATATTTTTATGTGTAGTTAATGAAATACTTCTATTTTATCTTATAAGATTTTACTGCTTTTAGTGTAAATTCGTTAATAAATATTATATCGTTTATAAATATATAATTTGCAACTGAAAATTCATTGAATAAATAAAATAATAGAAAAATTTCATAAATAAATGTAAATATTAAAAAAAAAAAGTTGTGAAATTATATTTAATATTGCCTTCCTCTTTTATAAAGCATTTATATATATGTCTGATATAATTAAAACGTGTTATTCAAAAGTTAATATAATCATGGTATTACAAATACTTTTTTGAACAAAGTCCGTAAAAGGTTCTATTACGGATGAACATATAATTAAATTTTTTTTTTTTTACATATAGGACACCATGTATTATATTAATTTTAATCCTGTTTATGAGCGTATATTTAGCAATGAATTCCATTTTGAGTTTCATCTTTGAATATTATTTCAAAACTTTTAACTTAAATCTTTACTTTATCTTCAATAACTTTGAGAATGTATATAAGCCAAAAACTTTTAAAAAGCAGAAAAGATGGTAAATATTACAAGTTTGGATTTTTTGTATTAAAAACATATTTCTGAATTACTTTTTTTTTGTTTTTATTATTTATGTATTTTTTATTTATTTTTTTCTTTGAGCTTAAAAATACTTAACAACTATGAAAAACCAAGATTAAAATATTATAAAGGGAAAAGAAAGCAATATAACAATTATAACAGGAATTAAATATTATAACAGGAAAACAGGACATGCTTGCTAGTTATTTCCATCTTTTGATGAATGATTTGAATCCAACGGGTTTACTTAAAGCACGCCAAAAACATCGTTTTTTTACCTCCACGTGGGATCTGTGAAGCTATTTAGGATGTTCTGTTATACTTCGGTGCTTATCCATCAGTGTCTTATTTCACATAGCGATTAAAATTATCATATTTAATCGTTTTTTTTTTTTTTATGATCACTCAACTAGATAACTCAATCAGCTAACGAGGCATTTGAATTCGAAAATGTATGCCACCATTTCTTCTTAAATGCAGATGCAATCTAGATCCATCTTAAATTAAAAAATATAAAACTACTAATTGTTATTTTTAAAAAATATTATGACTGTATTTTTTTTCCTTTCCAAATCATTAATTTTAGGGATATAAGTAATAGCAATTTCTAAAGTATATAATCGGTATCGTTTAAAATAATATTAATTATTTAATGCGTGACATTAGGAACTGAATATACCGAATTAAAAGCATTGAGATATACGAATTTGAAGGTTAATAAGGCATGACTTTAAAAGTTGCCTTTTTTATAGTATTATTCTTAATAATAATAATAATAATAATATTTGAATAAATATTCAATAAAAATAATCGAGACACTTAATTGAATTGTTGGCTGTTAAATTTTAGCCATTTTTTTTAAAATTATTAATTAAAATAATTTTGACTGAATTTTTTTAAAGTTCAAACTTTTTGAATTGCAGATTTTTTAAGAAAAATGAGAGAGAGAGAGAAGTTGTATAAAAAAAATGTCGGAAGTTTTATCAAAAAAGGATTAATAAAAAGTTTTATTTGTGAAACGATTCAATTGAAGAAGGAAGGAAAAATAATTATGAAAATTTATTAAGGAAAACGATAAATAAATTCGCAAGGTATACTTAAAAAAAATATTTTTTAAGAATAAAAATAAGATGGTCTATTTTTAGCTTATTATATACGTTTTATTTATATTCAAATTGTATTAAAAAGCTAACGCTTCATCTAATTTAGTGCGGCATGATGGCCAATAGGCTAGCGCTCTGGCCTTTGGTACCCCAGGCTCCATTTTCGAATCCTGGCGGTGGCATGGATATTTGTGAGTGGTTCAGAATCCACTTTAAACTGTAGTTCCCAATGAAATTATATGAACTAAAAATTATATTAGACCTCATGTGCACAAGATGACCGTAGAGCGACAAACCAAACCAATCGTCTAATTTAGCCTATGAACGGGCTAACTTTTTAATTAATAAATGCCACTTTGTTAGTTCAAAACCTGTTTGGTGTTATCTCTCTATGGAGCAAGCAATTTGGTGTACACGTATCTTTTCAATTCCCATGGAGCAATTTTCATGCCTATAGATTTACCTTGCATAAGCACGGAAGCATTTTTAGCACTTGCGGGGTTTAAATAAAGTCACTTAATTCCGTAGGACGGCTTATCTTACATTATTTACATTAAAACACACTATTTTGAAATATCTGGTGTGCATAGTTTTTATCACAATAGACTAATGATAATTTGTAGTTACACTTAAAAACACACTAATTTGAAATATCTGGTTTGCATAGTTTTTTTCACAATGGACAAATGATGATTTGAAGTTACATTATTTTGAAATATCTGGCTTACATAGTTTTTATCACAACAGACAAATGATGATCTGCAGTTACACTTATTTTTCTTGGAAGAAATAAATAAACATTAGCAAAATCGTAAAATTTAAACAACTTTAGCAGAAAGAAAGTAGCTAATTGAAAATCTTAAGCAAGATGATGAGCTTCAATAATTTTTAATTCAACATTAAAACAGCTATAACGGCTGTTCGCTCATACTTATCTAACATGCACATCGCACTATATAGTTCCTCATAAAGTGGGTAATAAATTTTTATTCATATCGCAATGATTTACTTAAACAGTGCTAGATTTAACGATAGTTGGAATTTAGGCCAATTTCCTTTAGCTACGCCATTATTACTAACCCTCTTTAGTTAATAAAACACGTGGATTTAAACAAATTATTAAGAAAATAATGGAAAATCATGATCAACATAGAAGAATTAATAGATTATGAAATATGGGTGATGATTTTCTTCATATTTGGAACACACGTTACATTTTTTTTTTATTTAAAGAGCAACAAAAATATATTTTACATATTTGTATTATGTAATATTTAAAGAGATTAATAAACGAAATACATTGAACTTCCTTTACATGCATTTATGAGTTAACATTTCTTTTTTTTTTTTGCCCGACTCGTGGCTCAGTCGCAAAGCCCGTCGCTGTTGAGCATTAGGGCTGATGTTCAAACCCTAACGAATTTGTTGTAGACACTGTTTCAAAAAGCGAGGAGAACCGATAGCGCTTGGGATGTTCGGCATCTTGCCTCGTTCGTCGGACTACTCGGTGGGAGTTTTCTGGGTTTACTCCCAAATGCGAGGGATTTCCCATAAAAATCCTCCCTGAAGAAGTTCTAGAAAAGAACTTCTTCATCGTCACGGAGTCAAGTCAGACTTCTAACTACGGGTGCACCATAACAACAGAAGCTGACTGCCCCCTTTCCTTCTTCCCATGAGAACACACGGGTTCATGGACTTGGTCTAGATGTTGCTGTTTACCAAGTGGGATAAGAAACAATATATTTCTTTTTAAGTTTTGTATTACTGTATTAAATTATTTGTATCAAATAATTTATAAATGCTTGCGCAATTATTTTAATTATTCCTAATCGTTATAAGTTTGAAAAAAAAGAACAGTTTGAAGTTTATTTAAGCAAAAATCAAATATACCATGAA
>BPLR01012680.1:0-41088 GCA_021605095.1 Caerostris extrusa
AAAATGCAGTGACAAATATGGGCGTAATCTAGCAAACCGCCTGTCGTGCATCCAGGGTAATGTCGAAATAACTACAAGTGTTACTAAATCAGAAATAAATGATGAAACAAATCAAATGCTCATGTGTTAGAAAATATTTTTGAAAAAACTTTAAAAAAAATTATATTATTCTCTTGCAACTAATGGATTGCTCTATGCCTTCATGATTTTTTAATATTCATGCCTGGACTCGTGGTTCTGTGGATACGCGCGCCGCTGGTGAGCATTAGGGCGGATTTGGAAATTTCAATCCGCTGGTGGCTTTTGTTGTAACAGATGGGCTGAAGTTCATCGGCACGGACACATAGATGGCGCTACTAGTAGTTAAATCCATATGATTTTTAGTTAGCCCTTTTTTGATGTTTTCTTCAGTAACAGCCTCTTTTGGGCGTCCACTGCGTGCATCGTCCTCGATGCTCATTTTCACCACGTTTAAATTTAGCAAACCACTTCGCTACGGTTGGGTTGATTTTCCTGGTGCAGTGCGAAAAATGTTTATCAAGCCAAGGTTTGGCTTCAATAGTATTTTTTTCGCTAAAAAGCAATGCTTTAATTAACACATGAAATTCCCTTTATCCATTTTTCGAACTAACAAAAGTTGCTTCACTAAAAATGCTATAACTCACATACCATAGTGCAACAGCTGTCTAATTTATACTCGTGTCTTTTGAAGGTTGGGGCTAACTAAAACTCATCTGAATTTAATACTAGTAGCGCCATCTATGTGTCAGCCTATGAACTTTTTTCAGCCCACCTGTTAGACATTGTTGTTTCTAAAACGAGATGACACGATGGTGTTTGGGATGTTCAGCATCTTGCCTCGTGAGTCGGACTACCTGGCGATTTACCGAGTTTTTGTCCAATACGATACGAAAATGCGGGATATCCTAACAGTCCTCCAAGGGAAGGCACTGCCCTCCTTTCTTCAGCGTCACGGAACCAAGTCAGACTTACCTAAGGGTGCTCCATCGCAACAGAACTCCCCTCCCCTTTTCCTCCTTTCATGAAAACTACATGAGTGTAAATGTTGCTATTTATCAAGTGGGAAAAAAAGTAATATTCACTTTTAAGAAAAAAAAGAGATAGACACAATAAAAAGAGATAAATAAATATAATATGCTAAAAATATAATAAAAACTATAAAGATAAGATCACTATAAGATTCTTTGTTCTATTATGTTAGATGTCATTTAACTTATATTATAAGACATCCAGTATAACAACGATGCAATGAGAGAACATTAAATACATACATGATGTCATTTCTCTCAACATGAACATCATGAACATTAAATACATTTAATATATTTTTAGTCACATTTATATTTTTATATGCTGATCTGCATAAAATAATCTCTACATAATTAACTGAATTTTAGATAAGGCTGCTTTAGAAAATTTTAACGGTAACAAAATATTTGAATATTTAAGAGTAATTATATAATAGAAATCAACATTTAGTTTTCAAAATCTGATTAAAAAAATATTCTTGAAGTATAATATGTTCACATTTGTTATTCTAATTATATGAAGATCATTTAAAAGGGGAAATTAATTGAAAGGAATATACCATGAGAAAGCCCTCGTATATTTATATTATATAAAATAGTTAGTCTTACTATACTACACATTTATATCTAGTCTTTTACTATACTTTTTAGTATATTTAGTCTTAGATCATTTTCAATAAATCTATAATCTTATGCACAAATATGTCTTTTTTTTTTCTAATTACTTATAAATGAAAAAAAAATATATATTTCATTAAGTATATTTCTGTCTCACTTTTTTTTCAATCATCTTTTGAGATAAATATTGGTTGAATTTACTGTAAGTATTTTTATTTTGTGTTGAAAATGATTTATATATTTTACTCAACTTTTCTTTTTTTCATTTTTAAACTAGTGAAAATTAGAATGCATTAATTTTTACATTAATTTAATTTTTAACTTTAAATTATCTTACAGCTAATTAGCAAAAATCAATAGTTCCTTATAAATATCACTTTCATCAATAAGGGCACAATTTTTTTTTTTTCGTGGAATAACAAAAATTTAATTTCGGACAGTTTTAATGTCATTTTATTTTTACTCTTGCTTAGAACGTTGGAACTATTTACCTAGGTTCAATACAGAATAAGTTTTAGAAAAGGAAATTTTCAATTAAAATAAATTGCAAGAACAATTCTTTGGGAAGAACTAATTATAAAAATAAAAATTCAGAAAAGCAAAATTTCGCAATCAAAACATCATTAGCAAGAGAGTGTTGCCAACACCGAGATAAAAATAATTACTGTTCCAGTTTTAATTAAAGAGTGAAACAATTTTTTTCTAATTCACAGTGGATAAAACTTCCAATTCAAAACGAAGATATCGATTTAGAATTTAAGATTTAATTAGTGTAAGTTCTATTAATGAAATGATGAAACAATTTAAATCTACCTCACTAGTACTTCGATCTTGTAAAAGGCAGAATTCTTTAGTTTGTGATAAAATTATTTGCGATAGTGTCTTCCATTTAGTAAGTTGTTAACATCTTAGATTTCATAATGATCTTATTAAATGTAATACGCTAAACAATTTTCAAAAATAGCATAATGGGTAATCTACATTGTTTTCAATCAAAAATTTCTTAAAATGGCCTCATTTAACATAATACTTGATAGAAAATAAAATAATTTCATAATAGCCATATTTAATTATATAATAATTATATTTTGCACTATCAATGTAATCAAATGTCAAAAAACTGCTCAAAATCTAATCAGTAAACAAAAATTGCCAAGAAATTGATGAATTATATTTTTAAAGAAATAAACGCATTACAAATAAAAGATAAATATCAAAAATAATTTTTTTAAAAAATAATAAAAATTTGAAAAAATAAAATAACTGGAAAATGAAGCAGTTAGATAAAAGATTTGTGTGGAATTAAAAACAGTTGTTTATACCAATCTTATTTTCTTAAAATCATGAGAAAAATAACGAAATTGAAAGAATATAAATAATAAACATGAAGTTGAAAACATCTCAATAAATATTATTCAATATTAAATTTTACCATTTATTTTCGAACTAAATTGTGGAAGCAAACGATTAAAAAAATATATTGTAAACATTCATACTTATTTAATTTTGTAAACATTTGTTTTTTAATCTTTCAATAAGAAGAATATCAAAATTTTTTGTATACTCATTTTGTAGGATAATAATAATATATATATAAACGGAAATGTTGATAAAATAAAATTTTCCTTGAAGCCCCAGATTTCAAAATTCGTTCATGAATGTCAAATTTCCTATTGTAAGTCGAATGTATAAATCATTATTTGATGTATTATATTGATCATTTTACAATGATTTTCGTAACGAAATAAAAAGACAAAAGAACTATAATACAAAAGAATTCAATCTCAAAATGAAAGCTATCTTTTGCATGACACTTTTTAATGATTGTTTTGAGCTTTTATACGTAAGAATAATAAATGTTCTTATTTATAAAAAGAATAATACATAAGAATAATAAATGTTCATTCAAACATTAAAAGCCAATTTTCCTAATTGCTTTATTAGGAAAATAGATTTTAATGTTTGAATTGACATAATGAGTGAATGACACAATTTAAAAATGACTTTTGTTTTTAATACTGAAATAAAACATTGTGAAATTAAATCATTTTCTATTTATTTTAAACGCAAACTAAAGAACAAAAACTTAACTACCGCTGCGCATTTACTACATTTAACTACGGGTGTGCATTTACTACATTTACATAGCATTTAACTACGGCTGCGCATTTACATTTAACTACCGCTGCGCACATTTAAATTTACTACTTAAAGGCACAAAGTGCATTTACTACATTTAAATAGCACAGTGCATTTACTACATTTAAATAACACAGTGCATTTACTACAATTAAATAACACAGCGCATTAACTACAATTAAATAACACAGTGCATTTACTACAATTAAATAACACAGCGCAGCGCATTTACTACATTTAAATAACACAAGCGCATTTTACTACAATTAAATAAACGTGCATTTACTACATTTAAATAACACAATGCATTTACTACATTTAAATAATACAGTGTATTTACTACATATGCAAATTTAGTACATAATTTATACATTTATATATAGTATATAAAACAAAAAGTATATATTATTTTTACACATATATTTATATGTAAATATAGTACATAAAACAAAAAGAATCACGCAAGGTAGCTTTCATTTGAGATTGAATTCTCTTGTATTATAGTTCTTTTGCCTTTTATTTCATTACAAAATTCATTGTAAATTGGACAGTGTAATACATCAAATAATGACTTTATATGTTACATTCGGCATATAACACAATTCATTAAGATTTGTTATCAAAACAGTTCACTTTCTGCAACGTAAGGTATCATTAAAATCAGTATTATTCCCGACTAATTAGCTTCTAACAATACAATTCCGAGAAAACTGACAGATGTTTTCCTTCTAAGAAAATCTCAGTTCAAAACAGCAGGAATTTTATCCATCAACCAACTCCACGAAATGAGTTGCCAGATCCATCTGACAAATGCAAGTGATGGATTGAGTTGCCAGGCAATTTATTTCTCAGACCAAAAGATTTTCCATTCAGGTTAGAATTATGGATCCAATCCTCTTAAAATCGTTTTCTAAGGCGTGAAATAACAGAAGATCATTGGAACCTTTTTTGACTCTGGTTAAGAGATATTTTTAAATCATTAAATCTTCTGAAAATAACAGATCTTAACCTTGAAGTTGGTACTTTTTAAAATATATTAGAAACATATACACACTTTGTATTGCGGATTATTTCACAATGGATGAATTCAGTTAAAAATATTCATAAATAAATTTCATAAATACAATTTAAATATTTATCTAGGTACTAACATTTAATATAAACAGAAGAAAAAAATTTAATCGACTGGGATGATATGCAGGTTACCCACAAAATTTAAAATTTAATGCAAGAGCATCGTAACAAAACGCATAACAGCAATCTTCAACAAAGAACGAAAAAGTATCAATAAATCATATTCAGGCAATGAATTATGCAATTTAAATATTGCAATTTTCATTTTATTACTAAAAAAGCAACGAAACACTTTCTTTAAAATATGCATGCTTTGAAATGCTAACTCAATAAAAAAAAAAAAGTGTAAAAAACTTTTGCCTTGTCTATTCAAATATTTTTAAGTTTTCGGGTTAAAATGCAATTTTTTCTCTCGTTAAAATACAGTTAACTGTAATGATTCTTAACTTGTGAATATTTATTCAAAATTAAATAATTCTTGCTTCATTTAATACTGCTACATAATAATTATATAATTAATATGGTATAATTATATAATTATGTGCTGATTGCAATATTAAATCTTTTTATCTGAATGTAAAAATGTTTAACTATATGATTATGAAATTTAATGTTAAAAATTAAGCTGTTGAATCATAAACATAGAATTAGCCAGACGATTATAATAGCATTAATTTGGGATTTATTTTTAATTAGCTACGAGTTTTAAGATAATGAGAAATACTTTTAAAAATTAATATAATTAGAAGCAAACTAATTAAGCAAAAAAAAACGATTTTTACTAATTATGATGAATTCAGTGTTTTAATAAAGCATGAAATAGAAACAGTTTTGCAAGTTAGATAAAACTGAAACTTTATACTCTAGTTATATCTTTTAAAGCTATGTAATATAAAGAAACACATTAAAAATAGGTATATAAAAACACTGCTACAAAAATTGTTGCAATTCATGTTGCAATTCATATTTCCATTCTCAAAACAAAGATATATTTTTGGAAAAAAAAAAAGTTAATTTAAAAATCACGACGAAAAGATAATCTCAAAGAACCTCTTTTTCCACCACACATCGAGAACTATACACTCTTTTCTATCTCATCAATTACAACATCTTAAAACTCCCGGAACAAAAACTGCAAACTCTTTCTTTCCTTCATCACAAACTTTGAAAAAAAAAAAAAGTGGGGGGGATGTACATTTTCACTATACACCCTTTCATTCCGAACAGCAACAGAACAACTCACAAAAAAATTGTTAAAGGCTTCGGACACAGACCTCTTCTTTATTACATGGAAGAACAGAAAAGAAAAAAAGAACACAAACGATGAGAGAGAAAGAAAGAAGCATCTTCATTCTGGTGAAGGATAAACCCAAATTTATCCAGTGATTAGAGAGAGGGGAGATAAAAAAAAAAACAGTCGTTTTATCCGTAGTGTAAATAAACAGAAAATAACCCAACTCGAGACTGACGAATTGGATAAAACGCCCGGAGTAAATTGATAATAATTTTATGGAACATCCGGCAAAATTTCGTTGGATGCATCTAATGAGGGGGGGATATCCGGGTTGAGTGAGGAATCAAACAATTATCCGGTAATTTTTTTCCCCCTTTTGCTTTTGTATTGAAGAGAATAAACAATTGAATAAACGTTTCCGAATAAGAATTAAAAAAGTGTTCTCAAATAAGAACTAAAAACATTGAGTAAGAATTAATTTAAAAAAAACATTAAGAATTAAAAACATTCTCGAGCAGGAATTAATTAAAAAACATTAAGAACATTCTCGAATAAGAATTAATTAAAAAAAAACATTAAGAACATTCTCTAATAAGAATTAATTTAAAAAACATTAAGAACATTCTCGAACAAGAATAAAAAAAATTCTAACAAAATTAATTACGAAGAATTCTCAAATAAGAATTAAAAACGTTAAGTACATTCTCGAACAAGAATTAATTAAAAAACGTTATCATTTGAACAATGTTTAAAAACGTTAAGAACGTTCTCGAACAGGAAATCTTCAATATAGTTATTCTTGCAAAACCTTAAGAATTAACTAATGCAATATTTGTAAACTTTAATTCAATGCATGAAAAAATCAATTACAGTATTACTGTACTATTACTAATTATGTAAACATAACAATTCATTAAAAATTATTTCTTTGTGAAAAGTTATAAAAGAATAGATATAAGATGGCAACATTCCACTAAAAAATAAAATCATGATAATTGAAGCACAGCTGAATAAAGACAAATTTATCCAACTGACAGGGGAAGACAAAAAAATAAATAAAATAGTGGCAATAAGTAAGGCAGATAAGGGTAACATCCGTGAAATTCCCTTTGTCAGATACTAGGTCACAGGGCATAGAGTTACGGTTTAGATTACAAAAACTTTTTTTCCCTTGCATTTAATGCGGGTGAATCAGTTGATTTAAGATAATCGGGCAGTGAGGTATGCGAGTTAAGTTCTTCTCTGAAATAAATATCATGACTTCAGATTAAAAAATATCGCAGTAATGAATTTGCCATATAACACAAAAGAGCTGATATGAATATCACATCAACAGCATCATAAAGATAATTAAATAATCATTGTAAACTGTCTGATATGAACATTACATCCATAACACCATAAAGATAATTAAATAACCATTGCAAATTGTCTGATATGAACATTACATCAATAGTATCATAAAGATAATTAAATAATCATTACAAATTGTCCGATATGAACATTACATAAATCATCATCAAAGACCAAAGATAATTAAATAACCATTGAATAAAAAATAAACAATTTGTAAATGCGATATGAACAAAAAGCACCACGAAGATAATTAAATTTTCAAATTTTTTTTAACATTTTTTTCAAATCATTTTTAAAATATTTTTTTTTTAAGATCCATGCATTGAATATTTTATGTTAAAAAAAAAATAAAATAAATTGGTAAGTACTGCTATTTTAAACCTTATTTATTAAGGTATTTAATATTTATTCAATTTTTACTACTTAATGATTACTTCAGAATTCCAGAATTAAATTGCACAGCTTTTGAATTGATCGTTACGTTTTGAATTGATCGTTATATATGAACACAAGTTGCTCTTTTTTTTTTACGATATTAAAAATTAAGTGAAATGCATAAACAGAAATCTGTTACTAGAATATTGATGAATGACGTCATTGGCGAATGATATCAGATCTCTGAAAATGTTCTTTTAGAAAAAAATCATATTTTAAATAAATTAAGCAGTAAGAAGAAAAATGGTGAATCTTATGAAAATATTTTTGACATTTTCTTTTAGATTCTGATAGTAAATTTCTTGGCTAAACAAGGTAAATTGAAAGAAATAGGATTTAAAGATATTTTTTTTTTTTTTTTCTAATAGTTGAGAATTTATTTATTTAAAGGTCATGTTTATCAAGAATTTTTAAAAGAGTTCTTAGTTCTAGATTTTAATGATTTTGCATTTGATGCTCAAGAATATTTGATGTATAATCAGGTTTGACGAGCTTTTATGATTTGTTAAGCTGGTTTGGAATCATCTTTATAGGCATTAAACTCCATTTTCTTTCAACATAATCAAATGTATATTACCATAAAAATGTCCTAAAGCCGTCTGCCTACTGGCAGACCAAAGATATTTTAGTTTTTACGAGATAAGGTTGTTGCATTACGCCCAACGAATACAGTCACATTAGATCGGGAAACGGTTTTTGTTTTCTGAACCACTGAAAACATCTTGTTTATCGGGTCGAACACGAAACCTGCGGCACCGACGCTTTTATTAATTCAGGCCCTTTATTTTAAACCATCAAAGTAGGTGCATTATGAATAAAACCAGGGCAGACAACTGACTATTACAAATATTTTAAAACCATCAAAGTAAAATAGGTCTAGTTTCGCAAAAATCTTTTAATAAAGATTTTCAGAAATTTTTTTACTAAAGATTTTAAAGTCTTTTTTTCCCAAGAAACTTTTTTTTTTTTTTTATAAAGACTTTTTTTTTTTATAAAGACTTTTTTATTACGGAAAATATACAAAAACACGTAATTATTTCGCTAAGAATTTAAAATATCTTTCTAATGCATCCATATTAATTATACAAACACATTCTTTTTCCAAAGCTTTGCTGTTACTAAAGAAAATATCCAAACTCTTGAATTAAGTGAGTAAAATATCCAAGCTGCCACACCTTTCTGTACGTACAATCGATTTACAACGATTGCTATTGAATTAAAAGAAAGAAAATACCAGAGGAAAAATCCTCTCCAATTCGAACCACCAATCGGAAAGCCATTCTTCACAAAAATCTCATTGTGCAACTGTCAACTAATCCCCCCCTTTCTCTTTTGTGCCTCAAGAGTTCCAATAAAGTTCCAGAACTCCTCTGTTCCTGAACTGTTGCCCTCCAGAAAAAGAAACTCGAGTATCGTTTGCGCCTTGTTCTTTGATACATTTGACAGTTTTCTTGTTGTTCTAGCTGCGAACCTTTTGACTGTTCGGTTTTTGGAGCCCAAGGATTGATGATTGTGGTATGGTTTTGTTTTGAATCATGACCCTGGAATGAAAAATAATTATTCGAATACAGTTGTTCTGATGGCTTTACGTGACAGCCGTCAACGTAATATTTAAATATTAAGTTTTTAAAGTAAGCCTTTTTGACTTCTGTCACGATTTGGAAGAGTTAAAACTGCCAATCTTTTAACCTGCCTCAATTCGTGGAAGACAAATTATTCAATAACGAAAAATATAAGTAATTTATTTGTAAGCAATTTGTTTAAGTGTAATTATTTTTTATAAGTAATTGGTTTAAGTATAATTGATTTTTTTATAGGTAACTGGTTTAAGTATAATTAGTTTTTGATAAGTAATTTGTTTTTATAATTAGAATTATTCAATTTTTATAGACTGATGACGTTTGAACTTCATAAAAATGGAAATGGATTTGAAAAATAAATAATAAATTCTGCATAAAAAGAAGGGGAAAAATACACAGGGAAATTCATTCCTTTTCTATGTAATCGTTCTACTCTAGACTTTTTACAATTTATGTTTTATTTGAAATATCGTTACTTTCTGGAATATCGATACATGGATTATTTTAATATCTCGAAATTAAGATTCAAATAAATTTTACTTAAACCATTAAAGATATCTGGTTGTCTGGTTTGGTTCGTCGATCTATGGTCATTTTGTGTACATGAGGGTTAAACAGACAGGGGCCTACAGTTTAAAGTAGATTCCGAACCACTAATAAACATCCATGCCACAGCCAGGATTCGAACCTGAAGCCTGTGATACCAAAGGTCAGAGCACTAGCCACTTGGCCACGAATTAAGTGCAGAAGAATAAGATAGGATTTGATATATAGTGTTCTTTTATAACTACAAAAATTTTTAGAGAAAAAAAAGTTTTCTAACTAACTAGAATTTTTTTTTTGCATTGCCAAACTTTGATTAAATACTTTAACATTTAAAAAAATTCAAAACTTCGAATATCTAGTAGAGAAATATTAATTTATTGAGGCACCATAATTAAATTATAAACCAAATCATTAATTTCATCAACTGACATAATTGAATTAAAAAAAAATAGTCTTTTTTTAATATCTATCATAAAACAATTATGGTAAAATAAAAAAAAAAATTTAAAAATAAAATCAACTTTTCAATGAAATATAATGTGTTTTCTGTTTTTTGGTATATAATGTGTTTTTTTTCTAGTAAATATTTTTAATTTTAAATATACCTTAAAAACGGTCAAAAATGAAATTAAAAAAACATTTATTAAACTATTATCAAAAATATTTATTAATTTATTATTAAAAATATTTATTAAATTATTATTAAACATATTTAAAATAATTTTTGCATTGTAAATGTACTATATTTTCTATCATTTCATTTAAATTAAAAATTTAAAATATTGATATGTAATGAAATAGTGCAATTAATATTATATTTAGCAATACAATTCTTATACTATATTTTATACAAAGCAAACCACAAAAATTAAAGTGCACCACATTGAATTCACAATATTCTTTAATATTAAAATTAAATTTAGAAAGGAAAGAAAATCATTTTGTAAGATAACAAAATCTATCAGCAAAAAATAAACAACTTTGGGGAAAACGAAACCAAAATTGACTAACTGAGAAACAATCAAAAATCTTTCAGAAAAGTTTGTACCAGCCTCGAGCTAGTACGATGACACGAGACAACATCGTCATTTAAAAAGTGCGGGGAAAAAAATCTAGCAAAACCCCAAACGAAAAATAAAAATAATAAATAAAAAAAAAAATGAATTATTTCCTTTGGCTGATAGGAAAACAGGTTTTAACTGTGACCATTTTCATGAAAGACTAAAATAAAATAAATAAAAAAAAAATATCGAAGGGAAAGGAATTAAAAAAAAAAAAAAAAAAAATAGAAGAAAATGACAGTTTTTGCCCCTCCTACTTTTCGAAAATCTACGTTCACATGATGGGTTCAGAACAAATCTTGCTTGCATCCCTTCAAATTCAGATGCTCATAAATATGGAAAAATAAAGTAAATAAAGCGACACATACACACACACAAAAAAAAATCGTTCATAACTTCATGAAGTATATATTTAACTGAAAAGTCAAGATAGAAAATTGAAAAACACTACAACCCAAAAAACTGCATATGTTAGTTTGCACATTTAAATTTTTTTTTCACTTAACTTTTGTTTTAGAGTTTAGATAAAAATTCTTGGTGACATGATTTATGAACGAGCGTTGACAGAAGTCATGTTTAAGAATATTTTAAGCAACACTTTTTGTTCGAATGCAAAAGTGAAAACGATAGTTGTGTGTGTGTCACGCAAATTCATAATCTATGAACAGAAAATATCACATCTGAACAGATCTTTCATGGATAGAATCTTCAATTTAAAAGTCAATTTAAACAATAAATTAATTAAAGATTTCAGATATTTTTTGTTCACTTATTTTACTCGCCTTTAAAACCAATGAAATAGTCACGCACTTTTTGAAGTATGAAAAAAAAAAGATTGTTTAATATGAATGGCATAGATAGTTTTGAATGCATTATAATCTTAAAAACTTTTTACAAATTATTACAAAATCTTTTTTTTTTTTTCAAAAAAACTAAAAATTGTATTTATTTTAAATGGGTTACCAGAATTTTTTTTCCCTAAAATAAAATACTTTTTATAAACTGTTATTCTAAATTTTAATAATTCTAAAAATTTACAGTGCCTTCCCAAAATATCCGTACACATTAAAAATCTGTAGAAAATCTCTGTAATCTGGAACTGAATTCAAATATAAAGTCCAATTTTTTTTCATATCATCTTCATGTATTCTGAATAAAATCGAAATTATTTTTTAAATTTAGACCCACTTTCTTTTAAAAATTAGAATACGAAGTGATCGAGAATATGCCACAAAAATGATCGTACACAGAAATATTTTCGAATCAATCCGTAAATAATATTACTGTTCATCGACTTTTTTTTATTATATTTTTGGCAATATTAAAATAATCGTTTGGCTTTAATTTTTACTTGATTACTACGTTCTATTCTATTTATTAATTAAAAATGCTTCGTAGTTGCATGGAAAAAATATTTCGATATTTTTTTATTTTTATAGTTTGGCAATGTTAAAAATATTGTTTGACTTTAAACTTTACTTCGTTTTATTCTATTTTATTGATTACTTAAAAATTGTTTGTAGTTGTAAGGAAAAACACAGACATTTCAAAATTAATTATTTTTCATCACATAAAATATTATTCCATCACATATATATTACCGTCACACATTATTCCATCACACATCACATCACTTAAAATATTATTTCATCACATATTTTTAATCACATATCAATAAATTAATTTCTTCTCACGGTGCAGAATGCTATAAAGAAGAAAATCGGATCAAAAAACATGGTAAGAAATGGCCAATCGGAAAAAGTTAACTCAGCGTAATAGTAAATTTATGGTAAGCAAATTTGCGGAAAAATCCACGTTTGAATACTATAAAAATTCTGTAGAATTACTGGAAAATCTTCAATTTTACTTGAAAACGTTCGACGAATGTTCATACCATCTGGATTAAATGGGCGATCTGTCCAATGAAAATAATTGGAAAGTTCGAAAAATAGAAATCTTTTTTTCCTCGACATAATCAATGTTAATTAAGCCTGAAATGTATTACAATCGTATCTTATTTGCAGATGAAAGCATGTTTATAATTTATTGTTACAGTGGTCGTATAACTTTATGGAGAAGGAAAAATGAGGAACTTGATTCCGGGAACAATAAAGCATGGCGGTGGATCGTCCTTGAGTGGAAGAGCATGTCAGCATTAGGCCTAGGTAATTTGGCATATAGTGATGACATAATGAATCGTATTTTTTAAAAATATTTTAAAAAACAATTTAAAAATCTAAAATCGTGTATTGGAAAAAAATTTGTTATCAAGATAATAATCCTAAACCCACGACTCTCAACATTCGTTTTTAGTGTCTATACATATTCTGAAAACGCAACCTTAGTCGTTGTATTTAAACTCATTAGAATATATCTAGAGAAAAGTGGAGGTTAGAATATGATGACATAACTTTAAAATTAAATTAAAAACAATAAAGATTGATTTGGTTTGTCGCTCGACGGTCATTTACTGCACATTTTAGACTCATTAGATCGCGACATCGT
This sequence comes from Caerostris extrusa, assembly GCA_021605095.1. Lineage (NCBI taxonomy): Eukaryota > Metazoa > Arthropoda > Arachnida > Araneae > Araneidae > Caerostris > Caerostris extrusa. The sequence continues at coordinate 13,598 of BPLR01012680.1, forward strand.
TTTAAGATGGATTCCGAACCACTTACAAAACATCCGTGTCTCCGCCAAGATTCGAACCTGAAGCCCTGTGGTACCAATTGCCAGAGTACTAGCCAATTAGCCATCAGGCCACAATAATGATTGAAAAATGGAGGTATAATTGTGCATAAATTACAAAAACAACTAGTGATTTCCATATCAAAATATTTAAAAATTGTGTATATTGCAAAATGTATCCTACTAAGTATTAATTGACCGAAATATACAACACTGTTTACTAATATGTAAAGATTTTTCTAAGTGTACAAAGACTTTTTTTGTGAGATAACTTTAAAAAAAAACCACCAAAATATAATAAAGTTTTACAATGTTCTTAAAATATTTAATGCAATTATGTTAAGAAATAGTTAAATGTTATTAAAAAAAAATCCTTGTTCTTAAATTATTAATTTTTTATTTATGAATAGAGAAATATTTCGCTGAAATTTGTAAGTGTACAAAAAGTTTTATGAGCCACATTATGCATTATATAAAATCCATAAATATAAATTTTAAAGCTTTTAATATCACTAAAATTAAGCAATAAAACACGAATGCACATTACAATAGCATCGAAAAGTAAAACATTGTCAACATTAAATAAAATTATGAATAGTCTATATTTGAAAATGTATAACGCCATCTAGAGAGAAGGAAAAAAAAAAATTTTTATGTTCAATAGAGAAATTGTCTATTTTAAATTTAATCATTTTTATATACATTTACACTACATTGAAAATTACGTTTAAAATTTTTTTTAATAAAAACATTAATTTATAACTATAAAATTTAAACTCTCTCATTAATTTATAACTATAAAATTTTTACTCTTTGCAAATAAAAACAATGAAATTAATTGTAAATGGAATAAGTTCAATTTTAGTTCTGCATTCAACTACATGGTTAAAGAAAAACAATTCGAAACTAACCTTAACCATCTAAACTTAGTCTCATCCCAGTGAGAGTGATTCAAGCTATTATTAGCTATTTTACTATTAACCCAGTTGGCAAAGTTATACAAAGCAAAGCACCGAACACATTAGGTGTTTACATTTCTAATTAAATAATCCCTTTGTGTTTGGCAGATAGGATAAAAATGCAAATAACAGCTGTTCTTTTATGCGAGAGAGGCCAGCATGTCGGGCCAAGAACAACGACAGGAAAACATTCTGAAGTCGGGGCACATTTAAAAACCTACGAATAATTGTATTACTACTACCACACCACACCACACATCACTGTGCCTAGAGCAGGTCGAGCTAAATTCTTGTTATTGTTTTCAAATGCCGGCCATATTGACCCAAGGTTGTTATCATTAAAATGGCAGATATTTAGCAGATTCAGCGTTAGTAGGATGCTACTTTGCACTTACCCACATTTTGACTCTTACGAAATATCATCGTGGAATGACGTTTGAGAGTTCGTACCCTCCTCCTAGATCCCAACAATTTTCGGCTTATGGATTTATTATGTTTATCATCGTCACAGATACGAGCTTTTCAATGTTAGAACCAATACCCAACAATATACCATACTCTACTGTTGTTCCGGCGGCCTGCTGGCCAAGTGGTTAGCTCTGTACTACTACACCACACTACATCATTGTGCCTAGAGTTGAAATGCCCCTTTACAGTTTGGGAATAATATGGTGAGAGAAGTCTGACTTGACTCCGTGACATTCTACGGTCATATGAGACCGGAAGCTACGGCTTAAAGTGGATTCCGAACCACTATAAACATCCATGGCACCGCTGGAACTCGACACCGAAACTTGTGGTACCGAGAGCCAGAGGGCTAGCGTCTCGGCTAAAAGGTCCCCAACAAATAACTGTAGGCTGTTGTTCATACACATTTCTGACAAATAAGCATCCATACTCCGCTACTTTTGCGGTCTGATGGCCAATTGGCAAGCGCTGCGACCTTTTTTACCATAGGCTTCAGGTTCGAATCCTCGCGGTGGCATGGATGTTAGTGAGTGGTTCGAAATCCACATTAAAGTGTGAGTCCCGTTCTAATTAGCCCAAAGTGTACACAAAATGACCATAGAGTGACAAACCAAACCTACTAACGCATCAGCGTGTTATATCCAGATGGTAAACTCCATAGATCACTACTTACAGTCGGCGGAGTCTTAGAGACTGCAATGGAAATTTTTTAATTGGTAGCATTCTAGGAAACCATGGATGTTACCGCTCCTAGTTTCTCAGCCTTTTTTTTGGCGAATTACTGCTGTGTTGACTTTTAATGTAAAGAAAGAAGGAAAAAAATCCAACCAGAATGGTGAATCGTTTGTAATGAAAGTTATCTTTGAATGGGAAAACAAGAAAAAGTTTAATTGTATATTTTTTTTTATCTGGACACATATTTTTCTTGATTTAGTTTGCCATTCTACGGTCATCTTGTGCACACATCGGGCTAATAAGACCGGGACCTACAATTTAACGAGAATTCCGAATCACATCCATACCACCGCTAGGATTCGTACCAGAAGTCTGTGGTACCAAAGGCCAGAGGGCTAGTCAATCTGCCATCACATCATTAAAATAAATAAAAGCGTCACACGTTTATTACACATGAATTTTGTAATTATTTGCTACATTAATTAATTTGTTACATTAATTAATTCGTTATATTAATTAATTAATTGCACTTTGTAAATTTATTTAATGATGAAAACGCTGACAGAAGGGAAATAAAATTCTACTCGAATTTAATTCTAGAATAAATTTGCTTCCGGTGGACATAACTCATATTGATACTTTTAATCAAGTTCAGGACATCAAATTAAATCATACATAATACATAATTCACTTATTGCAAGGTAGCTTTATTAATAGAACACACAATCATTTTGGAGGAACATTAATTAAAAGGCTGAATGATTTATTTTATCCCTCTATCCATAAATTGCAATTCAATATTCAAAGAGATCCATTCGTGTTATTTGAAACCAATCGCATAATTCAAACAAACCAAATAAAGAAACTTCCGATTTTAATTAAAAGAAATAAATGCAAAATAAAAAAACATTAATAGCCAAGAATGCAGAGTTTGAAATAATAAATAGATTCGAAAGATGGAACAATTTAACTGGCCCCCGCAATCATTTTCTGAAAATGGTAGAACTATATCGAAGATAAAAATTAATTCCATTTGTACCAAAAGCAAAATAAAACTTACGATTACGCTGGAAAATGTGCATCTCTGGCATTTAATTTCCTAATAACGGCTCAAAAAAGATGAAGCATTTATAATACAAGTACTTCCATTAAAAATTATTTTTAGTATCTTAATATCTCGTCTTCTAGCCTTTGTTTTCTCTTAAATTAAGGCTATAAAAACAACCCATTAAATTACAAAACAGCACGATACAATAATGCATAATGGTATCATGAACATTATATTCAATAAAAAAGAATTCATGACTGCAAATTAATTCGAACTTTTATTGTCGAAAATTTCATAACCATGAACATATAAAAAAATTGTTCTTCAGAAGAACATAGTTTATTGAATCTTAGCGGTTCTTTATGCCATAATAAATTCGGATGACGATAAATAAAAAAAATCGAAGAAAAAGATTCCAATTTTTATTTGCTTTGGCCTTCGAAGGAGATTAGATTTTATAACTTATCGTAGCAACCTTGGAGAAAAAACCAATTCATCTCGGCCGACAGGACAGAAGATGGAGGAAAAATTCAAAAAAATTACATCATCCGGGAAAAAAAAAGTTTATTGAGGGAAAAAGATTCACACTGACTTTATACTTTATCGTTTGCTGACATTTATCGGAACATCAATAAATGACACGGACAGATGTGACTGAGGAATATAAAATTATGTTCTACGATGTGGCAACGGCACTTTTTGTGATGCACGAAATTTAAGTCAGGAACGAAACCGATATTGGAAATACACCGCAAGAAGTCGAGTTAAAAGAATCGGAAATTCAGTGAGTAAAATATCTTAATTTTAAAATTCAGAAGTAATCTTTCTTTGATGGCTCGCGTGGAATATTTTATTAAAATGTCAGTTTAAACACAACCATTCTTTTGCAGTAGTTTCTGTCCATTCAAAAATATATTTCTGCCATATTTATATGAATTTAAATATACATTACTTTAACGCAATGGTGGCCAACCTGCGGCCCGCATTGAATATTTTTGCGGCCCGTGAGATTCATCACACTTTTGTGAGATTCACAAAATATATTTATTTTATAATGGCCAAAATGAAAACCAATGTATTAAAAAAATGCATTACTTGTGCATAAAATTAACTGTCGAAATTATGAGAAAAATTAATTTCTATTAAAGCACGATCAATCATAAGGGACGCTAACCTGCAACACCAATTACGGTATGCAAATACCCAAATTGAGATCGTTTTGCAAAAGCTAAGTGAAAGAGTGGAGAAACAAATATCGCACTAGTAAAATAAATATTTTTTTAATGATTTAATTTTTTTTATTTCGTTTATATTTATATATTTTTCATATTTCATTTCTAGTGTTATATATTTCTTTATAACGTACGTTTAGCATCACTATTATCTGTATTTGTGTAAGAATAATTGTCAACACAAAAATAATAACTCATTATGTTTCAATTTTCTTCTCAAAAATGTATATAGTGGGTCGAAATATGGGGATATATAATTTTATATGCGACCAGCGGAGTTATGGTGCATTTTCAAAGTGGCCAGCAAGATCATTTAGGTTGACCACCCCTGCTTTAAAGACATTTGATAAAATATTAGCTTCATATTTAAAGATTAAACAATTTTACATTAAAATTAATATTATTGTAAGGTTTAGTTGCTTTTAAATTAACATGGAGTATAAAATTTTCTTATCTCCTCCAAAATTACGTGCGCTGTAATGGCCAATTGGCTGGTGCTCTGGCCTTTGGTACCACAAGATTCAGATTCGAATCCTGGCAGTGGCATGGATGTTTGTGAGTGGTTCAGAATTTACGTTAAAGTGTAGATCCCGGTCTAATTAGCGTAAAGTGTGCAATAAATGACCGTAGAGCAGCAAACGAAACCCTGCAAAATTAGAAAATAAATTCTAAAGCTATTATTTCTTATTTCACCAAATTGGAGCAGTAAATTTATTGAACTGCAATTACTGACAATTAGATCTTATTTCAGAATGGGATACACCAGATATAATTCAGTATAAATATTTTTTTTTTATTATTCTATTCAAATATATAGTACATTAAGCTTAATTGAATTTGCTATACATCTACTGAAACAGTAACAAATGACTTTGGGTCAAAAACCAGGAACTTTAAACATAATTTCAGCAAAAAAGAACTTAAATAAAAAAAAAAATTGTTGTATTCGGCATAATTTTTAATTAATCGAATACCTAATACCCAAATTGGTACATCTAACTAAAATTAGCAACAGTATATAACTACAAAATAAAGATAAAAATATTGAGTACTATATTTAAAGCTATCTATAGATTTTAAAAAAATGAACTTTTTTTCCCCTAAACTCTATACTTCAAAGTCTTGCAAAAAGTTTTGAAACTTCTGGTTTAGAAAGTTGAGCAAAAAGGGAAAATCCTAGGGATAAGAAATAGGAAAAGATGATTCTTTTTTTAATAATAAAAAAAAAACTGTGGCAGATGCTTTTTTTCTCTAGTATTACTTTTTTTTTTTTATTTTCGAAAAAAAGTTGCAAAGTGTTTCCGAAATTATTTTTTTTTTTTTTTTATTCCAAAGTATTCTCTTCTACTTAATGGAACAGTCAAACAAGGTAAGTCAAACAGGTTAGTGTAAGTCAGGGTTAATTTAGGGTAAGTCAAACAGTCAATTCCTTTTTTTTTTTTTTAAATATATTTTTTATTACCGATGATTTACCGGTTTCCAAATAATAAATTTATCTGTAATATTACAAGTAGCATTTTTTTCTTAAATGCTGACATTAATATTATTCACTAGCAAACCAATAAAAACTAATTTGAAATTGATAAAAAAAATAATAAAACTTATAATAAAAATTTAAATAATATTTACAATAATAAAAATTAATTTAAACTAAGTAAATTTTAATACTAAATTACATTTAAAACAAGATAGATGATATTCATAAAATATTATTTATTACATCAAATAATGGCTTTGTATCGATATCTTAAGATACGTAATTTTTTATATTTTCACAAATATTTTTGCCTATGGGTATTAACGAACTAAACTGAACATTATCTTTTAAATGCTGGTTACATTTATAAAAGAAATTTAAATATGTTATTTAAAATTTAGCTTGATTATTTATGTTAATAAGCATATGGCCAAGAACTATGGCCAAAGACAATAACATGAATTAAAGAATTCGATTTGGGGTCATTTTTTAAATATTAATTTAGAAGATGAAGTTAACATTCCAATGTTGGTTCTGATGTAAGTCGGAGACTTTAATTCGTGATTTTTAACTTCGATGTTAGTATTTTCCCAAATTAGGTTTCATTTAACTGAAAGAATAAAATTCTTTATAAATTCAAATAAGGATTCATAAATTTGCTGTATAGCAACAAAATTACTTATTTAATTATACAAATACAAAATTAAGAACAAAAGATTAAGTGATGCATTAGTTATTTCAATTTTAAATTCCTTTAAATAAAAATGTTTCTTATCCCACTTGGTAGACAGCAACATATAGACCAGGTCCAAGAACCCATGTGGTCTCATGGAAGGAGGGAAAGGGGGACAGCTTCTGCTGTGATGGAGCAGCCGTAGGTAGAAATCTGACTTGGCTCCGTGACGCTAACTTTTTACGGGGTAGAGTTGTTAGCTATATGCCAAACAGTCATTAGACCACTACTACGCCACACCACATCACTGTGCCTAGACCTGATTTGCACCTTTAGAGTTTGGGAATGATGTGGGTGTGTAGAAGTCTGATTGGGCTCTGTGACGCTCTACGGTCACAAGACGAGGACCTATGCCTTAAACTGGATTCCGAATCACTACAAACAACAATGGCACAGCCGGGATTCGAACCCGAAACCTGTGGTACAGACAGCCAGAGTACTAGCCACTCAGTCATTAGGCCCCTCTAAATGAAACTTAACGTAATTACCTAACAAAAATCTTTATATAATAACTTCTGACGTAAACGAATCATTGCATTTTTTTTTTTTTTACAGTCGAGTCTTTTCCAAAGAACATTTATCAAATAATATTCTGAATTTTAAGATGAAATCAAAAATAATTATTTAAATATTGAATTTCTATAATGATCACTTTTAATAAAATCATTTTTTTTCATTTTTCATTCAATGCACAGGAAAACTATCAAGTTGAAGAGTTCAAGAAAGTATAAGAACCCATGTGGTCTCATGAAAAGAGAGAAGGGAGGCAACTTCTGTTGTGATGGAGCATCCGTGACTTGGGTCCGTAGAGCTGACTTTTTACGGGGTGAGGTTGTCAGCCCTACGTCCAACAGTCATATTAGACCGGGACATACGGTTTAAAGTGGATTCAGAACCACTTCGAACATCCATGGTACCGCCGGGACTCAAACCCGAAACTTGTGGCACAGGGCGCCAGAGCGTTAATCACTCAGCCATTAGACACCTTCAAATGAAAGTTAACGTAATTATCTAACAAAATTTTTATATAATAACTTCTGACGTAAACGAATTGTTGCATTTTACACAGTCGAGCCCTTTCGAGCCTAATGGGTGATTGGCTAGTGCTCTGGCGTTCGGTACCACAGGTTTTGAGTGCGAGTCCCGACTCTGTCATGGATGTTTGTAGTAGTTCGGAATCCACTTTAAATTATAGGTCTCGGTCTACATGACCGTAGAACGTCACAGAGCCCAATCAATCTTTTCACCCACATCATTCCCAAACTGTAAAGGGGCAACTCAGAGCTCTAGGCAGTGATGTGGTGTGGTGTGGTGTGGTGTAGCGTAGTGTAATGTAGTGTAGTGTAGTAATAGTGGTCGAGTAATCTCCAAAGAACGTTTATTAAATAATACTTTTATTTATAATATGAAATCAGAAACAATTATGGAAATATCGAATTTCTATAATGATCACTTTTAATAAAACAATTTTTCCCCATTTATAAAATTCAGTTAAAAGTATTATATAATTCAGCGCACACGAAAACTCGTATCAAGTTGCAGAGTTCATATAATAACATTGCCCTTGAGAGAAAAAAAAATTGAACGTGATATAATGCCGAGGGAGATAGTAAGTAATAAGTCTGTCAGGAGAACAGTTATGGACAGAATAAATTTCGTCTGGTGGGATCATGAGCATTACTCATCGCTGAAGGATAGAGTAAATAAAAAAAATAAACAGTGTCCGAGTGATTAAATCATAAGCAGATAACGTATCTCATCACGACCTTTGAAGACACGGTTTTCTTTTTTTCGCGTGTTCATTTCCGTATTCAACACCGCGTAGGAAGGCACCGGGCGAATTCATCACGTCTAAGGAAGTTAAATTATCGTCTGCTGCAAAACGGAACAATTAATCTCCGGTGATGAGTCCTGCCAGGTGTTAAGAAGAGAGTTTCCTATTTCAATTCGGGAACTGGCAATACGAATCTTAAAATCACCGAGAATAAAGTGAAATAAAAATGTATTTTATGTGTGCTGTGGTTAGATAAAAAGTTGACTTTGAGTTAGAAAAATAATTTTTGATTTGCTTTGAAAAAATAAAATTTGTACAATATTGAAACGAAAATATTTTTTATTAAATATTGATTAAGAAATACCTTTATAAATTTAATGTAGACCACGTTTTATAAAACACATAAAATCTAGAGAAATGAAGCATAACATCAGGATATAATATGTTCAAAAAATAAGCTTGTTTTTTCAGATCAGAAAAAAAAATATATTTTTCATTATATTGTATTTGGATTAAAATATATTGTATTTGGATGAGTAAAAAGTTACGTTTACAAAATTACCAGGGTTTTCTTCAAACAATGAGAAGGATATAAATTTTTTACTTTTTAAAAATTTAGTTTTAAAAAACATGAAATTTTAATAATACCTAATAGAAAATATTTTTAAAACATTAATGAAAAATATTTGTTATATCAATGTGGAATAATACTGAAACAATCAAAAAATCTTTCTCTTGTTAAAATTAATTTATTCTGTTATTTTATTATTCTATTATATTATATTATTCTACTCTATTAATTTATTCTATTATTATATTCGATTAATTTATCCTATTATTTTGTTATTCGGTTCTATTAATTTCTACTATTTTAAAATATATAATTATTAACTGATTCTATTTCCTTAATAAATTTAAAAATTTTTGTTATTAAATTTGTCTTACCTATGTTTAAATTAGTACATACCTCATTTTGTCAACATCCATTTCTTACTGTTTAACACTACGAATGATTAAAAATTAAATAAGCCTTGTTAAATAAACAATTTATTTAATCTTAAACGATATTTACTTATAAAAGCTGTTGAAAACGATTCTACAATAATTATAAATAAATAAAAGTAAGTATTTAAACAAAAATAATTCAAGAGACACTGTTTTTTCCTTTTAAAATAATTTAACAGGAAAATCGAATTATTCTTGACTAAAAACTACTTATTTTCAAGTACATTGATCAGAAGGAAAAATTTTAAAATGTCTAGACTTGGGGAAAATAACATACAGCTTTTATTTTATAAGCTTTATCTTGATTAAACCGCCGTTGGCAACAGTGAAGAAGAAGCGAAAAGCAGAAGTTTATTTCAGAATAATTTATTAAGATTCATCAAGTAAATTATAGATCATCAAACAAAATTTAGTTTTTCTCGAATATTAAACCTAATCAAACTATATTAATGATTACCGGTATTAAGTATTCGAATGTATATATTTTTCTAACTAGTTCCAAGTTGCCAAACTGGATATCTGAATGGGGTATTATCGATCATTTTTTTCCGGCTAGACATGTTTAAAGGTAATACATGTAATACTATTGTTTAATAAGAGCCATTCAATCATAATTAATAGATAAAAATTTGCATGCAAATTTTTTTTTATTAACACAAAGTTTCATAAAAATACAGTGTTATTCAACTGCGTTAGGGATAATTTTTATTTGTCAGACATGCTTATATTTAAGATTATAGGTGTTAATTTTTTTCGATCAAGTGTAATTTTCAGTAAGAATTTATCTTTAAACGTTATTAGCTCATTAATATCAAGTAGTGACCTGTTTGATAAAACAAAACACCTACTAGAAATAAAGGTTGGTTTGTCTCTCTACGGTCTTAGGCTAATTAGACCGGGACCTACAGTTTAACGTGGATTCCGAACCCCCGGCAAACATCCATGCCATCACCAGGATTCGAACATGAAGCCTGTGGTATCAAAGGTCAGTGTGCTAGCCAATTGGTCATCAGGCTACTAGAGATAAAGGAACAAAATTTTTATAGGAAAGACTTTAAGGTATAAACATGTTGGCATTTTCGTGTTATATGGGGTAAAGTAGTCATGTATCTGTACGATAATTATAGATATGAAATTATAATATTTTACTAGAGTATTAGTAGAATATCCACCGAGTCTACACATTTTCGGAACTATGTCTGTAACAAACACCGCCAGTGGGATCCAAAACAAACTAAAAATAGGACATAACGAAATAAAATTTTTTAATATTTTATTTAAGATACGCTCTACACTCTTTTTGCCAATGAAAGTTAAAATTTCTGTTGTAGATGCTTCGATAGAGGGCCTGATGACTGTGACTGGTGTCTGAGGGCCTGATGAGACCATCGATCCTCGTAAAAATGTTAGCTTTTAGATTCATGGGCCATCATGCACTGAGAGTATGCGCTCTCCCTGCTGGTGGCCTGATGGTCAATTGGCTAGCGCTCTGGCATTTGGTACCACAGGCTTTCAGGTTCGAATCCTGGCGGTGGCATGGATGTTTGTTGGTGGTTCGGAATCCACGTTATACTATAGGTCCCGGTCTATTAAGCCTAAAGTGTGCACAAGATGATAGTAGAGCGATAAACCCTCCCTCCTTCTTGAAGTTGAGATTAGTATTGGGGATGTCCAAAATTGGGTACACATACTTTTTCTTTCACTAGACTAGCAACAGAAAAACTCGTGTTTCTTTAAAAACATTTTTAAATGAACAAGTTAAATAACTTTTTCTGTGTCTTGTTGAACGTACCAACTACCTAATCTAACGTAAAAGCCGTCTAGTTAAACATACAACTAGACGGCGGCTAGTTGCCCGATTTATAGTGTACAAAGAGTATTTTGCATTCAACAAATAAAACAGTACCTTCAAAAGATTAACCTAACCTAGACATTAAAAACAAGGAAAAAAGACATGTGCTGTTTAAACCACACAAGTCTGAGTCCGTTCGCAGACGCCTGTAATTCTTCCAAATAATTTACTCCACTCAGACGTTAAGAGCATTTACTTTCGACTTCTCCTGCCCTGCTGCTTGCCTGTCCCTTTGTTTTTCTTTCCTGTTCTTGAAAAACCCAACTTTTCCTCGGGAAAAAGGGGGAGGAGGAGGGCAGAGGGTGTAAGGAATGTTTTCTCAAGGCACGTCACTTTCCTCCGAGAAGGTTTGTTATTCGAAGAGGGTATTTATGCAACAGAAGTTTCGTATGATACTTTATTTTTCGAAGAAGAAAAAGTATCTTTTTACGTAACATTGAAATTGGAGATGGGAAAAAGATGCACCGAGAGTAAATTTGGAGAAATAATATCACTAATAAAGAGACAAAAAGGAAATTAATTAACCATCATTTCGATACGTTGTTATATTTATTTAGATTGTGATGATTATGATACAATGACAATTGTGTGTCCAACTTAAAAGGTTTTTAGCTTTTTGCAAAGCAATAAGCAAATGTGGGAGTTACCCTTTATAGAGCTAAGATGCCCCTTTCAGTTTGGGAATGGTGTGGGTGAGAATAAGCCTGATTGGGCTCTGTGACGCTGTACGGTCATATGAGACCGGAACCTACGGCTTAAAGTGGATTCCGTACCATGGCAGCGCCGGGATTCGACCCGAAAATCTGTGATACCGAGCGCCTGAATGCTAGCCATTCGGCCATCATGCCCCAGTCCCCTCATATATCACAACTTTCTCTAATACAGTTCTAGAGAGTGACGGTGAAAGTAATGTTGACCTTCATAAAAATGTTAACTTCTGGATTCTTGGGCCGTGCACTGAAAGTATGTACTCCCGCGTGGAAAAAATTTTTTTTCATCACAAAACTAATTTAATTAAATCATATATTAACACCTAAAATGCAGTAAACATACAGTAAAGCATAAATAACTTCAATGTATTAAAATTTTCTTGCTTATGCATCATAAACACTACAATGTTTTCAAATGTCAGACATTTTGGCACAAGGTCTTTTGCCACTCTAATGGCAAACAAGTAATATAAAAAAAAATTTATAGTCAATTCCTACCTATTTTTCACTCTATTGCAGAAAGTCCTTTATAAATAATTTTCGTTAATTTTTTTTTAAGTTTATCTGGCGCCATCTATTGGTAGATACATGCAACTTAAATCTATAAAAAACTAAAATTAATTTATTAAATTTAATCAATGAGTTAATATTCGGAAAACTGCATTAACATCAAGTGTCATCCACTACAAGTTCAAAAAATACATTTGACTTGAGTGGATGAATAAAAAGTGTTTTATGAACGATTGAAAATTTGAACGAGATATATATAGGGAGAGTGCGAGCTAATAGAAGGAATTGAATAAGTAATGTGCAGGAACGGGCGGCCCACTGATTGTAATAGGGGTGTGATTGGGTTGAGATATCGGAAGCACAGGTTTCAGAACTGCCACTTTTATTTACACGAACCAACACCACACATATATAGTTATACACGCAATATTTAATACAAAATGCTAAATAATAAGAAGATAATTAGAGCTTTGTGGAAGAACTACACTTGTGAGTCGAGAGGGCAGGGTTGCTCCACATACGCGTCTTCATCGGTGAGTCTGGTTTATCCCTCTACGCTCGTTTTTTTTTTTTTTGCACACTTTAGGCTAATTAGACCGGGACCTACAGTTTAACGTGGATTCCGAACCACTAACAAACATCCATCACACCGCCAGGATTCGGACCTCGAGACCGTAAGCTAGCTAAACGTTTCTCGGAAGAAGCACAAAAAGTTGAGATAAATAAACTTTCTCTCGGGTGAGAATCACGAGGCCAACTAACCACTTTTCCTGAACGCCAAGGGGGCGGATTATTTCCAGCATATCGGAGGAAGGATGGTTACAGTAATAAATGTAATGTTACCCATGTGCCTCGTGGCACTCACTACAAAACACCAAATTACTGAATGCCCCCCAATACAAAAAGGTTTTTTGGCTCTTTGATTTATCTTGCTCGTTTCTGACAAAGACATAAAAAACTTTGAATTTAGACCAGTTGCTGGGTCTCGAACTAAGCTCTTTTAGTTTGAAAACGCAACGAAATGTCAGACAGGTCATTTCGAGACTCTTCATATAAAAAGTTCATATAAAAGTTCGAAATAAATCCATGATGAAGTATTATAGAGAATAAAATTAATATATATTTTATTTTATGCTAAATATTTTAGTCAAATGACCTTTTAATATACAACACACTAGATAAAAAAAATGATGTAGAAATTTTTCTAATGATAAAATGTTAATAATTTTTCTTTTTAAAATAGAATTTGCAGTTACAATATTTAATTGAAAAGTTTGTGTCTGAAGTGAGATGCAAAAATTAAAGTGAAACAAGTTTTTAAATCCAGAAATATATTGAAATTTACTTTGATATATCAAGAAACCATACCAAAGCACTTTTTTTTTAATACCTTAAAAAGTTCTTTACGAAAAAAATTCAAATTATGATTCTAAAGAATATTTAGCACACTTAATTACCCAAGCTTTCAATAGATGGGGTTTATTTACTTTAGATTTTTTAATTGAGTTTTTTTTTTTAATTTCAAAGGATAAAGATTAAAAATATACCTCGGCGAAATAAAAATACAAATTACAAGTATTTTCTTTTTTTTTTTTTGGTTTTGATAAATAGTTAACAACATAGTCCTGTAATTACGAGAGAACTTAATGAATAATACGAAAAAAAAATTCATCTTTCATCGTGTTAAATTACAAATTTGTAATTAAAGGAAGGATTTAAGCAAAGAAAATTTACTTATTATACGAAAACATCCTAATTATTATTTTTAATAAATAACTAAATTTAATTAAATTTCATATTACCAAGCTATTTTGACCCCATCAGATAATTTTAATATCGCAATTTGATTAAAACTACAAAAATAATTAATTAATATTTTTCTTCCGATCCATGGAATTAAAATATATATATATATATGAATCTTTTCTTTACAAAATATATAAATAACTTATTTTCGATATAAATAAAAAAAAAAAAAAAAAAGATGCATTTTTTATTAGTTTTAATAAGTTTTTTTTTTCTATTATTCTAAAGTGTAAGAAAACTACGCAAAAACTAATTTTCTTTAAAGTCAATCATTTATACTAAAAATCGCAATGAAATATGAAATGATCGCCAAAATCTCCAAAATTTATTTTTTAAACTAGACAAAAACTATATATATGCTATATTTACTGATGACTGGTCAACGCTAGTTCAAATTTAGAATATTCTTCTTCGAATGAAAATATCTTAACGTAAAATTATGATGTTCGTCTCACAGAAATAACATTTTGAATGTAAATTTTGTTGAAATGAGAATAATTTTGAAGTTAAAATATTTATCGAAGCCCGCAAATAGGGACTGGTGTTTCAAATCTGTGTATGTTCTACGAATTGCAATAGTTTAATGTTCTCAAAGGGTGTGTCCTAGAAGATTTTCCGGGTGCGCCCCTGTGGTGTTCCAGATATAAAAATATTCGTTACCCTTTTTTCTGTCGTTTTTCCATGTTCAAAGTCAGCTTTCAATATAAACAACCACCTTTCTTGTTTGCTTTTTTTCTTGGTCTTTATTCACTTTTAAAAATGTCTCCAAACAGTGATAATGTGCCAAAGAATACATCTGAGATACTAGGATGGCTATTAGAAACGTTTGTAGCTCGAATCAATTGAATTGGATCAATCAAATGAACATTGTCATCAACGTTAAAAAAATTCCATTGCAGTCTATGGTGACCTACACCATCTATTAGTTTGTGGAGTTTAACATTTAACCCTTTGCACTCTGAGGGCTCCGCTCCGAGCCATTTAAATTATTTCATTATTAAATTGTTTATTATTTTCCTAAGATCATATTCACATGTAAGTTTGATATACGCATTAAAAGAAACGTCATTATTAATATTGTTATTTTGCATTGTTCCGTAGCGGAGCCCTTCGAGCTTGAAGACCAATTTTTAAATGGCTCCTCTCCGGAGCCCTCGGAGTGCAAAGGGTAAACTGAAAGAGAAGAAGAAGTCATTATATCTACTGATCGTGCATTGGGGCCTGATGGCCGAATGACTAGCGTGTTAACGTTGGGTGCCACATGGTTTCTGGGCCCGAAACGGGGTGCCATGGATGTTTGTGATAGTTCGGAATCCTTGAAAAGTAGGTCCCGCTCTATTACGACTGTAGAACATAGGGCTGCCAATCCTACCCCTGTAAAAAGATAGCATCTCTCCAAGTCCCGAAATCTGCCAGTAGGCAGACGGCCTTGTGCCCATCTGGGGCAAGCTGCGACAAATGAAGAAGATCGTGGATTGAGGATTAAACAGAAGGAAAACTTGTTAAAAAAAAAAAAAAAAAGAATGGGTATAAATATCTCTTAAAAGTTATGGAAAATTTACTATAATTTTCAATATTATATTTAGTGAATTGTGATTTTCTACCGTCACCACAATTAAATCTGAAAAAGAAATTAAATCTTCAATGTATTGACGAGAAAATGAGAGAGTTTGCCTTTCAAATATATGCCCAAACATTGATGAGTTTGTCACCTAGGCTTTTTTTTTTTTTTTTTTGCATACATTAGGCTACGTTTAACGTGATTCCGAACCACTCACAAACATCCATGCCAAAGCCAGGATTCCAAACCTGAAGCATGTAGTACCGAAGACCACAGCGCTTGGCCACAGGCCGCACTTAATTTTGGAGGAGATAAGAAAATGTTATACTCTAGGTTGATTTAAACCTTACAGTAATATTAATTTTAATGCAAAATTATTTAATCTTTAAATATGAAGTTAATATTTAATAGGTCAAAGCGCTAGCCAATTGCCAGTAGGTCGCCCTAAATATGGAAGAAATTGCTAGACGTTTCAAATTCCAGTTATTTATTATTCTTGTGTTTATGAGAAACATATGGTGCGTTTCATTATATTTTTATCACATTTCACTTAACTATTATAGCATATTTCTCAAAAATTTGCATACAGTGCACCTGAAATTATGTGAAGGACTTCAAATGCGTCAAGACTTCAAAAAGTTTGAGAACCACTGAGTCAAAATTCAATGAATTGACGAGAAAATGAGAGTTTGCTTTTCTAATACATGCCCAAACATTGAAGAAATTGCTAAGACGCTTCAGACTCAAGTTTATTTATTATTCTTGTATTTATGAGTTCATAAACATATGGTGCATTTCATTATATTTTGTACCACATTTTTTGTGCAATATTTGACTTAACTATTACAACATATAGTGTAGGACTTCAAATGCGTCGAGGCTTAAAAAACTGTGAGAACCATTGAATTAATGAAATTCAATACTGAAATCCAAAACCACATTGTTGATAAGAGAAAAACGATAAACTAGACGCGGGCAGCTGAATCGTGAATAAGTTAAACTATTAAAAAAAAATAAATAAATAAAGAGACTTAATAAGTAATAATCCAAAACATTACGAAAGACGTTCTCACGATTCTTCAACTCTTCATAAGAACGAATTAATCACCTCGAATCATGGCTGATGCCACATCCATCTTCAAATAAAAACATAAAAAAAATGAACATTCAAGAAATAACTAAGTCGTTTCACACTCAAGTTTATTTATTCACGTGTTTATAAGTTAAATTTTTTATAACATTTTCTCCTGTAATACCTGGCTTAATTTTTATAACATATTTTTCAGAAATTTGTATACAATGCGCTTACAATTAATGTGCAGGACTTCAAATGCGTAAAGACTTCAAAAAGTTTGAGAACCGCTGAACTGACGAAATTCTATATTGAAATCTGAAACCACATCTATCGTTGATAAGAGAAAACGGTAAACTAGACGCGGGCAGCTGAATCGTGAAAAAGTTAAACTATCACAATTTTAATTTAGATTAAACTATCACATTAATCTATCAAATTTTTAATTTACATTAAACCATCCCATTTTTAATTTACATTAATCTATCATATTTTTAATTTACGTTAAAAATAAGATAGTTAATATGATAGTTTATCACATTTGTTTAACATTTCATTAACATATTTCTCAGACATTGCATACAGTGCACTTAGAATTATGTGTAGGACTTTAAAAAAGTTTGAGAACCACTGAACTAATGAAATTCAATATTGAAATCCGAAACCACATCCATTGTTGATAAGAGAAAACGGTAAACTAGACGCGGGCAGCTGAATCGTGAAAAGTTAAACTATCACAATTTTAATTTAGATTAAACTATCACATTAATCTATCAAATTTTTAATTTATATTAAACCATCCCATTTTTAATTTACATTAAACCATCCCATTTTTAATTTACATTAATCTATCACATTTTTTTAATTTACATTAATCTATCACATTTTTAATTTACGTTAAAAATAAGATAGTTAATATGATAGTTTGTCACATTTGTTTAACATTTCATTAACATATTTCTCAGACATTGCATATAGTGCACTTTAGAATTATGTGTAGGACTTTTAAATGCGTTGGGGCTTCGAAAAGTTTGAGAACCACTGAACTAATGAAATTCAATATTGAAACCCGAAACCACATCCATTGTTGATAAGAGAAAAACGGTAAACTAGACGCGGGTAGCTGAATCGTGAAAAAGTTAAACTATCACAATTTTAATTTAGATTAAACTATCACATTAATCTATCAAATTTTTAATTTATATTAAACCATCCCATTTTTAATTTACATTAAACCATCCCATTTTTAATTTACATTAATCTATCACATTTTTAATTTACGTTAAAAATAAGATAGTTAATATGATAGTTTGTCACATTTGTTTAACATTTCATTAACATATTTCTCAGACATTGCATATAGTGCACTTAGAATTATGTGTAGGACTTTAAATGCGTTGGGGCTTCGAAAAGTTTGAGAACCACTGAACTAATGAAATTCAATATTGAAATCCGAAACCACATCCATTGTTGATAAGAGAAAACGGTAAACTAGACGCGGGCAGCTGAATCGTGAAAAAGTTAAACTATTAAAAAAAAAAAGCAAATAAAGAGACTTAATAAGTGATAATCCAAACATTACGAAAGACGTTCTCACGATTCTTCAACTCTTCCATAAGAACGAATTAATCACCCGAATCATGACTGATGCCACTTCCAGTCTTCAAATAAAAAAAAAAAAAAAGAACACAAAAAAATATGAAGCGGTATCGCTTTGTTCAAAAGTGACAAAAAAAAAAAAAAAAAGAAAAATGTTGATTTAAAAGGAATTAAACCTTTACAATAATATTAATTTAATGTAAAATTGTTTAATCTTTTAAATATGAAGTTAATATTTAACAGGCGCGCTAGCCAATTGGCCAGTAAGTCGCCCTCAATATGGACGAAATTGCTAGGGTGCTTCAAACTAAAGCTTATTTATTCTTGTGTTTATGAGTAACATATGGTGAAATTCATTATATTTTTTTCACATTTTTTTTTAACATCTCACTTAACTATTATAAACATATTTCTCAGAAATTTCATACATTGTACCTATAATTATGTGTAGGATTTCAAATGCGTCGAGACTTCAAAAGTGTGAGAACCACTGAACTAATCCAAGTCAAAAGGACATTGCACTAGCCACTTGGCCATCAGGCCGCATGTAAAAGAGTCAATATTCAATGAATTGACTAGAAAATGAGAGTTTGCTTTTCCAATGTATGCCTAAACATTGAAGAAATTGCTAAGACGTTTCGGACTCAAATCTATTGAAGAAATTTCTAGGACGCTTTTACCACATTTTTTTTCTGTAATATTTGACTTAACTATTACAACATATAGTGTAGGACTTCAAATGCGTCGAGACTTAAAAAACTGTGAGAACCACTGGACTAATGAAATTCAATACTGAAATCCAAACCACATCCATTGTCGATAAGAGAAAACGATAAACTAGACGCGGGGCAGCTGAATCTGAAAAAGTTAAACTATTAAAAAACAAGCAAATAAAAGAGACTTAATAAGTGTTAATCCAAACATTACGAAAGAATTCTCACGATTTCCAACTCGTCCATAAGAACGAATTAATCACCCGAATCATGGCTGATGCCACATCCAACAATCTTCCGAAAAAGAACACAAAAAAAATGGAACATTGAAGAAATAACCCAATCGCTTCAGACTCAAGTTTATTTATTCTTGTGTTTAAGAGTTATATTTTTATAACATTTTTTTCTGTAATATCTGACTTAATTTCTATAACAAAATTTTCAGAAATTTGCATACAGTGCATCCACAGTTATGTGCAGGACTTCAAATGCGTCGAGACCTCAAAAGTTTTAGAACCATTGAACTAATCGAATTGAAAGAACAGAGCACTTAGCCAATTGGGCATCGGGCCGCATGTAAAAGAGAGCCAATATTCAATTTATTGATGAGAGTTTGCTTTTCTAATATATGCCCAAACATTGAAGAAATAGCTAGGGCGCGTCAGACTCCAAATTTATTGAAGAAATTTCTAGGACAATTCAAACTCAAATTTATTTGTTATTCTTATGTTTATGAGTGCATAAACATATAGTGCATTTGATTATATTTTTTACCACATTTTTTTGTGCAATATTTTGAGAACCACTGAAGTTCAAGTTTGAGAACCACTGAACTAATGAAATTCAATACTGAAATCCAAAACCACATCCATTGTCGATAAGAGAAAGCGATAAACTAGGGCGGGCAGCTGAATCGTGAAAAGTTAAACTATTAAAAAAAAAAAAACAAAAACAAATAGACATAATAAGTGATAATCAAACATTACGAAAGACGTTCTCACGATTCTTCAACTCTTCCAAAGAACGAATTAATCACCCGAATCACATCCAATCTACAAAATAAAAAAATTAAAAAATAACACAAAAAATATGAATCAAAAAGGAGCGGTCTCGCTTTGTTCAAAAGTAATAATAAAAAACAGAAATCAGCAGACGATTTTTAGCATAAAAAAGAAATAAAAATCTGGCAATAATAATAATAAAAAACCTATGTGTGTGGTGGAAGATTGCATCAATGCATAGGGTCGTACAACCGGTTCAAAAAACTTCGGCGGTCAAGGGAAAGATGAGTTGAGGCAAACGATAAGTTCCAAGAGAACAACTGATATCGGGGTGTGGGATGGGGGTGAGAGGGCAGACGGGGTCACGTGATTATGTGGGTTTGAATTATCGTTGAACTACATATTCATGCCGTTATTTCGTCTGGTTTTTTCATGATTGAGAAATTGCCATACTCTGTTCATTTACAGTTAGGCTTGAAATTTTGTGTGGGCGTAAGAAGTGTTGTTCTTTGATGATAATGTAAATAATAAATAACAGTTATTGAGAAGACATTTCTCAGGTTTGATAAAATATATTGTAACACATTTCGCTCACTTTCTGATATGACTGTCTTTTGAGATAAGTGTAACGTAATATTTACATGTTAATGACGTCATATATATGTATATAAGTATTTAATTCTTGACACTGTGTCGACATTATGTTACTAAATATATCACGTTTTTTTTTTTCTATATATTATTGCAGTCGTAGGGTTAAAGCAGCCATTTGGTCATTGATGTATTTTCACATAAAAGTTGGTTGGTTCGAAACCCCAAACAAAGGATACTGAACATAAGATTATGTCTACCCTGGCGGACTGATGGCCAATTGACTCGCGCTCTGGCCTTTGATCTCGAATAGTTCGAATCCTGGCGGTGGCATGGATGTTTGCGAGTGGTTCGGAATTCATGTTAAACTGTAGGTCCCGATTAATTAGCCTAAAGTGGCCGTAGAGGACAAACCGGAACTATGTCTACACTGAGATTGGGCAAGATAAATGTATTGGCCAGATAGTATTGATTTGATTTGCCACTCTAGGTTTTTTTTTTTTTTTTTCCACACTTTAGACATATTTGTATGTATGCGATGTTTAATAAATGTAATGCAATAATTTTACGCTGCTTAAATGCGGAAACACAATGAGATAATTTTTTTTTGCTGTATTCATGAATTAGAATTTTTTATTCACTTAATTTATTTTTAATAAGTTTTTCAGAAATAATTCAGAATTTGTTATACTTATAATTTCATTTTACAACAGAGATTTTTATTGTTATACTTTGACTACTAATTTAAAAGTTTTGTCATTTATTGCGTAGAAAATCATATCTTTAATCCGGATGATAGATTCCTACCTACGTTATTCATTTGTCCATTTACTTAGAAAAATATAGCAATTTTTATTATAAATTTCTTTTTTTCTGGTTATGATGATAGATTAAAACAGGTAACAAGATAAAGTTTTAATTAATTTTTTTCTTATTAAAGATTTAAATACTCGAAAAATATCAAATTTTCCAACAGATTCTTAAAAATATCGAGAAGATAACATTCTCCGTCAATTATGTTCTAGCCAAGACATTGAATCTTTAGATATTTTTAGTTCATTTTCAAATTGTGTTCCACTAAGATGCATTCATTGCTAAATAATTGATTTTAAATGCGTGAACAAACATTTTTTAAGCATGAGGGGAAAAAATAATCGATAAATAAAGATCGTTTAACCAACCATTTTTGTTTGGTTATTGTAAAATAAAACCAAATACTGTTGTTATTGTGACTAATCCTCACTGACCTGGGGGTGGACACCCCATGAGTAGTCAGTCTACTGGAGGCTCATGGATGGATAGATCTGGACCTACGGATTAAAGTGGATTCTGAACCGCTACAAGCATCCATGGCATCCAATGACATCACAAGTCGGAACTCGAGTCCGAAACATGTGACACCAAGCTCCAGTCACTCGGCCATCAGGCTCCTGCAGAGTTTTTTACACTGACGCGAATTCTATGCAAGCGATTTCCATCGGATCTACCTGTCGCGCAATTTCAGAATATTCCTGTATTTCAAACAGTAAAGTAATAAATTAGTATGCCTTCAACAAATACCTCATATGCTTGAATTATTTATTAGAATGTTTCTTGACCCACTCGTAGACAGCAACATCTAGACCAATTCCAAGAACCCGTATGGTCTCATAGAAGGAGGGAAGGCAGAGGCAGTTTCTGTTGTGATGGAGTAGCCGTATGTAGAAGTCTGACTTGGCTAATCCCTGGGAGGACTTTTTAGGGGAACTACCCGCTTTTTGTGTATCGTATGGGAGAAAACCATGAAATCTCCCACCAGGTATTCCTGACTCACGAGGCAAGGTGCTGGAACATCACACGCCATCAAGTCTCTTCGCTTTTTTGAAACAAACCAACAGCGTATTGAACCTCAGCTCTGCTCATCAACGGTGCGCGTTTAACTGCGCCGCGAATCGGGCAGAGGAACCCTCAAATGCAGAATTCCACTCTTGTAGTATTTTGACCAATAACTTCATAAATTTCTCAGGTTATACTCCTATATGTATTCTTCCAGCAAAGTATGTTCACACATAAATTGAAAACTGAAATAATTTCACGTATTTATTTATTTGCTTTTAATATTAAATTCATTTTTATTGCATATACATAAAATATATAAACATTGCATAATTTTTTATGTGCATCCCACGGTCAAGTTACAGTGAGTATATGGGGCTAACGGCTTTTACAAGTCCATAAATATCCCTGATTTAAGGCCCCACAAATTTTCCGAATAAACTGCATTATTAATTATGCGGAGGCGTAAAATAAATTGTTTTGAATAATGAGCACAGCTCATATTACATGAAAACGCAAACATGAAGGAATACTTCAAGGATTCAATTACAAACAAAATTTATTTAATATCAGGAAACCAGAAAAATTCGGGTCAAGTTAATGCTCGACAATCAGCAAAAATAAACTATTTCAGCAATAAATCAGCGAATGAATAACATATAACAATATTTGTAGGAAATACAATGTAGGCATTGAAGTAGTAGGATGTAATTAGTAAAAATAATGTTGTTGAACACAAACTATTTCTTGTTATCTATGGAATTTTAGAAACGCCACTACCCACAATAATGTAGGCGGAATAATATTTGTTTTAAACCGCAAAATTATTTAGTTCCAAATTAGATTCTTTAAAATATTAGTGTAACATTTTTTTTTTTTTTTTTTTTTAATATTGATGTTTGAAGATTATTAAATGAAAACATTATTTGGTGATGAAGTTGACAATGTTTTCGATACAAAATCTGTAAGACATTTAAAATGTCAATAAGAAAATGCATAGATATAAATACATTATGCTTTTCTTCTTCATTGCCGCAACAGCCCCATGGTGGACCAATGTCGTCTGCCCACTGGCAGATTTCGAGACGAGAGATGTTTTCTTTTACGGGGTAGAGTTGTCAGCACTACGCCCAACGCTCTACAGTCTTGTTAGACCGGGACCTACGGTTTAAAGGGAATTCGAACCACAGCCGGATCTCGAACCCGAAACCTGTGGCACCGAGGGCCAGTCACTCGGCCATCAGGCCACATTATACGTTTACTTCATCAATATTTTTTAACTGTTAAAAACACAAATCCAACCATAAAAAGTACTTCGAAAAATGAAAATTAACTTCATTTTACCCGCTTTAAAACGTTAAACATTATGTTCAATTAAAAATGAATTACATGAATCCAATAGTTCTCTTAACTACAAATTAGCAAAATTTTGTTTCTTTCCCTCTAGGTTTTTCACGAAAACATGGTGGATTTGTAACAGATTCAACGTTATACAGCTTACAGCATGAGAGGAATGCTATCTTATAGCCACTACGTGGATGGATGGTTTGGTTTGGTTTGTCGCTCTATAATTATTTTGAGCCGATTAGACAGGGACCTATAGTTTAAAGTCGATTCCAAACCACTCACAAACATCCATGCCACCGCCAGGATTCGAATTTGAAGCCTGTGGTACGAAAGGCCAGAGCACTAGCCAATTAGCCATCAGACCGCAGGGGATGGATAAGTGGATGCTTCCATTTCAGAGGGAAGGTGAATGCTTCGATTCGTGTTATACGTGAGTGAAAAACAGGAAAGCACTTCGCAGCTAAATCGATAAATGCGAAGCATATTACCAAATCGCATCTTTACCATCTTTAGTCCGAGTTAGACGAAGGAAATCTAAAACCGTACCTCTTCTCCGAAGCAGCCGTGACAAAACACACATCAATCCTGAAATCCATTAGGTAGGAGTCTCCAAACTACGGCCCGCGGGCCAACATCAATCCAGCCTTAGTTTGATTAAATTGTCAAATTTACAACGCAAGTAAATCATACAAAATAGTTGTTATACATCATCAGAGTCCTGCAGAACGGGACGAACATCCCACGAGTAGTCAGTCTACTCATGGATGGAGGTAAAATGGCAGATTCTGTGATGGAGCACCAGTAGGAATAAGTCTGACTTTGAGTCGCTGAATAACACTCTACCATCATATTAGACCGGAATTTACAGTTTAAAGTGGATTCGAGGCACTACAAACATCCAAGGAACTGCAGGGACTTAATCGAAACCTGTGGTACCGAACCGCCAGAGCGCTAGTCACTTGGCCATCGGAACAATAAGATGTTATATATATTAAAAGGGGTCTGATGGCCGAGTGACCATCGCTCTGGTGCTCGATGCCACAAGCTTCAGATTCGAGTCCAGGAGGTGCCTTGGATGTTTGTAGGGGTTCGGAAATCACTTTAAACCGCAGGTCCCGGTTTCATATGACGGTAAGAGTGTTACGGAGTCAAACCAAACTTCTACCTACGGGTTCTCCATCACAACAGAAAGATGCCCTCTTTCCTCCATCCATGAGTAAATTAATCATGGGATGTCCGTTCCGCACTGCAGGACACTGAGGATTAGTCGCATATATATATATATAAAGATGCTATATACATTTAAATTATTCTTACATTATTATACGAAATTGTTCTTATTAAATTCTAAATTTCATGGCTAACCTGTATATCCGCCTAACCGATTATTAACATTTAATTTTTATTACAGAAAAGAAATACATACAAAAGCAATGAAATTTTATTTAAATACCTAGAATGTATTTTATATTAAAAATCATTTATACGGGCATGATGATACTAAATCTCAAAGACATTTTATGCATGATAAATACAAATGATTTAAATAGAAATATTTAAACAAAACCAATTGTAGATTATTATGTTTCGCCATTTTTTCCTTGATGGCGGATATCTTAAATTGCGCATTTGTTAATTAACTTTTTTTTTTGTGGTTAAGCTCTTTAATCAGAATTATTATATTTCAAGGCAGCCAGAGATAACTATCTCCTCCCTCCTTTTTAAATATGGACCAGTAAAACCAAAAAGGTGGAGAGAACCCCCAGTATATAATCGGTATTTCCTTTTGAACTTGATCCCGGACTGTTATTAAGAGGCATTTAAAGACGTATCATTACTGGGTCCTATTTCCGTTGATAGAAGTTATTTACTTCGAAATTGTCTGTAATTTCTTTTCCCTTTCTTCTGAGAGAAGGTTAGTAGGAAAAACTGCAGATGGTCTGCAAAAAAAAAGAATGAGTCACAGCACACAACAGGAAGTGTTGGATGCGCTCGTAATTAATCTAACAAGGAAAAAAAGAAATATTTTTAAGAATTGAAATCGTCCTTCGTTATTATATTCGTTCATTTTCTCTGAATCGTAACTCAAAAGTTAAGGGGAAGAAAATAATAATTCTGCGAATCAATAATATAAGGTGGTGATAAAAAATATTTCCACATAAAGAATTCTAAAGGCTCAGTATTTAAAATAATAAGCTTCGAATTTAGCAGGAAATGGAACGACTTTAGAGTGCATGTTATTTCAGAGGCCTGGTGTGAACAAGTATCGAAAAGCTCGTATCTGTGGCGATGATAAGCACAATAAATCCATAGGCCAGAAATAGTTGGGATCTAAGAGGAAAAAGTACGAACCCATATCATCCCTGGTGAATTCTGTAAGTTTAGTTTAGTTTGTCGTTCTAGTGTCATTTAGTGAACATTTTAGACTAATTATACCGGGGCCTATAGTGTAACGTGGATTCCAACCCACTAACAAACATCCATGCCACCGCCAGGATTCGAACCTGAAGCGTGAAGGTTTTTTTTTCTTTCTTTCTAATGCAGCTGGCAAACACTTAGACAGCTTGGTCTTGGATGCCTTGAGGCAAGCGCTGCACAGGCGTTACTCACTTTGCATTACACAGGGAGCGCGTGTAACTTGAAGATAAGCCACGGACGCGGAGTAACAATGCCCTCGCAACGCTCTACGATCTTATTAGACCAGGACCTACGATTTAAATTGGATTCGAACCACTACAAACATCCACGGCACCGCCGTGACTCGAACCCGAAACCTGTGGTACCGAGCCAGAGCGATAGCCACTGGCCATTCAGGCCCTGAAGCCTGAAGTTGGGGGGTGAAAAAAAGAATTATGTGAATCAATAATATAAGATAGTGATAAGAAAATATTTCCATATAAAGAGTTCTAAAAGGCTCAGTATTTAAAATAATAAGCTTACGAATTTAACATGGAATGGAAAACCTAGAGTGTATGTTATTTCAGGAGCATGGTTCGAACATAGTAAAGCCCGTATATCTGTAGCGACAATAAGTATAATAAATCAGTAGGGGTCGGAAATTAAACCAATCAATTGGTTTGGTTTGTACGTTTACGGTCATCTTGGGCATACGAAGGCTAAACAGACCGGGATCTACAGCTTAAAAGTGGATTCCCGAACCTACTCCCAAACATCCATGCCACCGCCAGGTTCGAACCTGGAGCCTGTGGTACCAAAGGCCAAAGCGCTAGCCACTCTGGCCACTAGGCCGCGTTGAGATAGAGGAGGAAAGTACGAACTCGAATGCCATTCCTCAGGATTTTTCTTAAGAATCAAAATGTGACTGCGTGCAAGTAGCATCCTGGTAACGCTGAATTTGCTACATATCTGCAGTTCTCATAATAACAACCTCGGGTCAAGATGGCGTTATTCAAAACCAATAACGTGAATTTAACACAATTTCATGTGAATGCATTAAGATCGTGAATTAACTATACGTTAAGATCCATCGAAACAAAAAAATAAATA
>BPLR01012681.1:0-43358 GCA_021605095.1 Caerostris extrusa
ATGTATTGCTGATTGACGATTTTAAACTGTAGTAAAAAATATTTGTTTTAAATGATCCAAGAAAATTACAGAATAATTTTTTATCATTTAAAAATCTCTCAAAGAAGGCTCAACGATTTTTATATGATCGATATATTATGTATTTTAAAATTCTCTTGTCGGAAATATTTATGCTCAAATTTGTTTAATTCGTTCAAACAGTACAAGAAACCTGGGCTATCACATTTGATGATTTATCACTCAGTTGGCGCCACAAATCGACAAATCACAACGGTCACTAGTTTGCGATTTGACCGTTTTAAATGCTTTTAAGCAAAAATATTCAATTTTTGAAAGATGGTAGTTTAAAATGAAAATATTTATTGTAGCTCATCGAAAATATTATACGCGAGAATGCCTTTTAAATGATGTTTCTACCACGATCAGTTTTAGATTTAAAAAATTAAAATATCAATGTAACTTATTTATGAATTTATTATCTTTTAAAAAAATGAATTTTTCAACTTATCAAAAATAATATTAATAAAAACATTTCTTACTATTTTCTGTACAGAATATATTTTACCTTTCCGTTTATGAAAATTTCCATCTCACATTCATATCAAAAAATACTGATATTTTATATAAGTTTTTCTTAATATATTCCAAAACTTTTACTTAATTTAGTTACATTAACTTTCCTTTTTGATTTCAAATACTTTAAATTCGCTTTGAAATTATAATTCTTGAATTTTAATTACAACACGCAATATATATATACAAACAAATGTTATTTGTAGTTGAATATTGACGTATACTTTATTTTTTAGTTCGTTTCCACCAAGTATGAATTACATTTGGTACTGGACTTTTTCTGTATTCTTGGTAGATTTATATAATTTATATTATACTTTTTACCAGTATTTTTAAATTTATTATACCTTTCTATACATTAATAATTGCATTTCGAAATAACTGTGCGTATTTTTATGAATCTTCTTAAAATATAGATAATTTTGTGTACTGTTTAGTTCCGCCAATGTTTAGTATAAAATAACCGTACATTTCAGAAATTAAAATGTTAGGTATTTTAGAGTTATGCAAACTTAATTGAAAACGTTATCCATTATACATTAAAAATTTAAAAATATTTCATTTAAATTATGCATAATATTTTTTAAAATCTAATCTTAATAATATTCTAATATGTTTTAAATAATATTTAATAAAATTAATAATATTTTTAAATGTTCAACTCAATGAAAATAAAATATTTTATATGTTTATAAAATACTTAAATAATTTTCATAAATTTGAATTAAATTTATTTATTTGTAAAATATTTAGTAATGTGTCAGTTATCAAAAATAATCGTTTTTTTGAAAAAAATAATTATTATTATAAATATTTATCTGAGATACAAAATTCTTAAAAATCTATAAATATACTTTAAAAATATTGCGTATTTCGAAAACATGATTTCTTTAAATAAATAAAAAGAATGTATATACATTTAATTTCCCTAAAAAATACTGTTTTAATTTCATTTGGTACATATTTGTAATCTGTGTTTTTAAAAGCAATTAGAATTGAGAAATTGTTTATGTATTCTGGTTTCTTTTTCTTAAAGAATGGTAATAGACGGTTGCTGAAAAATCTTATTACCTAATAACAAAAAGAACTTACTATTGTTTTAATTCTGACATGCATTCTCTAATGCAACTATTGGTAACTGAATTAGTTCAGCTAAGTAATTCGGAAACATGACATGTTTTAGAATAACATTTATAAATTTAATTTTACAATAAGACCTTTATTTCATTAATTCTAGAATATATTTATTTAGGTTGATCTCTTAATATGGAAATATCTCAGTTGTATTTTAACGAAATTAAGTTGAATTTTGAAATTTCAAACATAATTAATTCTACAAACTTCAACTAGTCAATTGCTCTTATAATGAATTGTAAACGTTTTTTACAAGTAAAAATGGATTAAAGTGTTTCAACTTGAAAACAACATTGTATATAGAATTGTTTGGATATATATTGCGATGGATAAAAGTTAAATCTAAAATATAAATCTTGGGAAAAAACAAAAGATTTATTCATCGAATTATTGGCTTGAATATATAAGCACAAAATCGTGTTCATTTACTATGATATAAGTTTAGCTGTTAAAAATACATATGATTTAGGATATCTTAATACATACGTGAATTAAATGAAATATCAAATCACATATAAAAGGAAGAAGTGATGTAGATAAATTTGATGCAAAATAGTACTTGGCGTAATGAAATTTACTGTATTTTGATTTTAGCCTTGACTTAAATCAGATTCATTATCAATTTAATAATTCAAACAAAGTTCAGATTTGTATAGCAATTTGATTAAATATCTGCTAAACTTTAGTTCTTTTTTTTAATAATTATTAAAAAAGAATTTGAGCATCCTTTTTATAAAATATCTATTTTGCCTCAAGATATTTTTTTTTTCAAATTGTTTAATTGTTCTTAATCTACCTACTGTAAGCAATTCACTTAATAATGCACATACATAATAATACATAATATATCTTCTACTTTAATCATAAAAATGTGCTCTACATAAGAATATAAAAAAAAAATCCCAGAATAGTGCTATATATAGAGATAACACTGTTACATGCAAAATATGAAGATTTTAATTTATACATACTAAATCAATGTTAGCGATTAATACCTTCCATTTGTATTTTTTTAAAATTAACATATACTTCTTATTTATAAAAAATGACAATTTACAAACATATGTCTTCTGGATTTAATGAAATTATATATAAATCAGAATTATAAATATGTTAAAACAACTTCAATTAAAAAGTAACTTAAAAAAATCTAACGAAAATGTATTTTAATGCAATAAAATTAATGATATTCAAATTTTGTTTCTTATCCCACTGGGCCAACAACAACATGTAGACTAGATTCATGAATTGAACCAGTGGTTATGATAAAGGAGAAAAGAAAATGCGACTTCTTTTGTCCTTAGCCTTGCGGCACAAAGACATGGGGCACCCATAGAGAGAAGTCTGATTTTACCTCACCAGATTATACCCCCGGGCATTCGGTACTCATTTTAATCTTCTTTTACGACATGCATGGGTTATGAAGGGGGAAGGGGGATTTCCAACCTAGACACACACGGGGATGATCAAATTCTTCCTATTATTATAACATTTATCTGGTAATATTTGCATGCATTTTAAAAAAATATCATTTACTTGCTAAAGCTTTAAAATGTGATTTTAAATTTTAAATATACAAATGAAGAAACACAGTAATTATAAATAATATTATAAATTAACATTTAGATATAGAAATAAAATAAAAAATGAACAA
This sequence comes from Caerostris extrusa, assembly GCA_021605095.1. Taxonomy (NCBI): domain Eukaryota; kingdom Metazoa; phylum Arthropoda; class Arachnida; order Araneae; family Araneidae; genus Caerostris; species Caerostris extrusa. The sequence continues at coordinate 3,362 of BPLR01012681.1, forward strand.
ACTAAGAAATAGTTTTGTTAAATGGATGATGAATACGTTTATTAAGACAATACCCGCGACTTCGAAAAAAAATATTTAGATTGAGAAAATCCTTCTAGATTTTGGATTCAGCTTATAAAATAGTTGAAAATTGTTACAAGGGACTAATTCAAAACTTTACAAAGAGAAGTGGTCACTAAGTAATTTTTTTTACATCTGTCGTTTAAGCATGAAAAGCTAAAAAAGCTTCAGTTTCTACATCCAACTTCAGCCAGGTTAAAAATGAAAACGTTCAAATCAACACTGTGGATAACATTTTATTAAAAAAATTAAGTTTATATTATATTAATCTCGATAATATCATTAAAAAATTAATATAATGAAGCCAAAAATTGCTACATTGGGTAATAAATCACTTCACTCAGATATCTCGCACATACTGATCATTAATCGTAGTGTCCAATCACTTGTATAAAAACATATTATTATAAATAGTGAGGCTTTGTCACGCGACTTGATTTTTTTATAGAAAACGAGCTACATTGTTGAACGGGTTTTCTTACGAGTAAATCCTACATCTTAACAACTCTAATAGGAAGGTTATTTTGTCTTCTTCATGTCATGGGAATACATCATTAGATGTGTTTTTGGCTTGGATGTTGTCATCTAGTGAACAAAAAATAACATGGTTTGTAATATCCCGACTCTACATATTTATTAATATAGCTATTAATATGATGCTATAATTAATTAATTTTGGACTTTTTATATATTTTCTTTTTAGGATTTTTAAGTATTTCTTTTGGGATTCTATAAGTGATATTTATATGCCGATACAGTTCAAGCCGCCTCATATTTCTGTTCGGCTAATGATTTCCAGTTTTGTCATTGCAGATTATGCCCATTTCCGATCTAGAATAATTTCTTCCTTTCTTTTATTATTTTAAGGGGCTTGAATGGGGGGATGCTGCAAAAATTTGTATAGTCCTGGATACATATCGATTCTTGAACATTTTTTTGAAAGGTCTGAATGTGAAGCTTTTCTAGATTTTTGTATTGCAAAATTTATCATGGTTTTGCTGCACAATTTGTGCATAGCGAATATTGTTGCGATTTTTGTTGCCCAAAATAGTCGTATTTCTAATTTTTTTCTTACCAGTTCTCCATTGACCTTTATGTTGCTGTAATTTGTTCTTTTATCTACCTATATTATATATATATATAATTTGATTTATTTGTTGTTAGGAGAAATGGTTCTGACAAATACTATGCAAGCAACAATTAATCAGCAGCTATGTAATAAACGCAAGCAGCTATTTGAATGATTTTTTCTGAACCAGTTTGCTACTATATATCCATTTTCTAAGCTACCATGCTCTTTCCAAGGACTTCAGCATAATTTTACAGAACAATCATTTCATGTAAGAGTATATCAGTAAGAATCAATTCATCTTTAGCTTATTTTTAAACATGTGTTAACATATTTCATATGTTTATTATTGTGACAATTTTATCCTGTCTTGAAATGACCAAACTTTTCAATCATGATCGTATGCCTTCTGGTGAGATATTAGAAATTTTGTTCTCAGTATTTGTTGCAAAAATGGAGATTCAAACAAGAGTTATCCTCAGAAGTTTACAGTATTATTTTACTTTTAAAATGTGCTTCTTGAATTTTGGAGTAAATAAATTAATCTTGTGCATACTTCAACAATTGTTAAATGTATTTTTTGTGCAATTGTTGGGCTGTCAAAAACCCGTTTCTTTTGTTTAGTCGATTGCTTTTTTTTATCAATTTCAAGCAATATAATAATCTGCTGTTGAATTGTAGGATTTTGTTTAAGTTTATCGCAAATCGAATACATTAAAAATTCCTCAAGCCTACAAGATTCTTATCTGTATGCTTCTTTATGAATATTTCACCATGAATAAAACAATATATTGATGAATTTTACTTTCGGAACATTATTTCTGAATGTCACCTTTTAAAACAAAGGGTGAGGAAATAATATTTTCTGTGGACTTTAATTATTAATTTTTCTCCATTTATATGTAAATAAAATAATAGAATTGAATATTTCCTACCAGGCAATCTGATCTTATTTGTGAGTATAAATCACAATCCACAACAATTTTCTGTATTCATTTTTTTCAGTGAGTATTTAACTGTTCACCAATCGCATCTTTGCTAATTTGTATGTTGATTAAATCAAATTAGAGTTAATCACATTATAAAATATATTGACTTTAAAATAATTTTAAAAGAAGGATTTTGAATAATACTTATGATCGATTTAAAATTTAAAAGTTTAATTTTTGGTAATGTTTTAAAAACATTTGTAATATTTACAAATATAAATAAATAAATAGTTGCTATTATGTATAATTCATTCAAGATTTTTAAATAAACCCAGTTATTTAAGAATTCTATAATTAGTTTTGAAAAAAACTTAGGTTTAGTAATAAAAGTTTACTGGCATTTTGTATGCATGAAAATAAATTTAAGATAAAGATGGAAAAATTATGTTTGGTATCGTAAATGAAAGCTATAATGAGCGTGTAATTTACCATACTTACGATTTACTTTTTAAAATCTTATTTAAGCTACTGTTTAGTTTAATTTATTCTGTTGCGTGTTTAAGGCGCTGTTCATTTCTATAATGTAGGCAGTTTGTAAAAGAAGTGTTTCGCATTAAAACTAAGTATATTCACTAGTGAATAAACTATTTTATGTAACGTTTTAAGAAAATATAGAACATTATTGAAGTGAAAATGTAAAAATATTTAATGTGCAGACAGAAGATTAAAGCAGAAATTTAGCAAATGTATTCCAATGATTTCTTAACATGTTTTGCCTGTTAAGATTTCCTAATTAGTTAATTTTGCTAACTTTTTGATCTTTTGATTTCTTTTTATTTAATTATAACTTTCTTGAGTTTTGAGCTAGTAAAAACTTTTATGTGATAATTGGGTTTTTTTAAATATTTCTTTAATAAAATATTTACAATGTATGAAAATATTAAAAAAATGAATTTTCTAACTTAATAAAATGAAAAGGCTGATAAAGAATAAAGTAAATTCAGTTTATTTACATTTTATTATTACTTGATTTCGTGTAATAAATGAAAAAAACTCATTTATATTCATAATAATACTTCAAAGCCCTACAAAATATTTTAAAATATTTATATTTGAAGTTTAAAACAAATTTCGTGTGTAAATATTGATTATTTTTATTTTACTTTTCTTAAGGTAACTTTATAATAAAAATTAAAATCTATTTAATTAAATAAAAAAGAAATTTAATTAATTAAAAAATAAAATGCATTTTTAATTATTTAACTACGCATGATTAATTTAGTTAATTAACGAATTAGACTTTGCAGAAAATATTTTAGTTAAAAAATATATAAAAAATAATATATTTTTAAATAGAGAGTAATAACAAGTAATAAACATAATGAAAAGACTGATAAAGGTTGCAGCTCATATAGAAAGGCATTTTTCTGGTAATAGTTTTAAAAATCTATATAAAATTTATGCAATATGTAAAATTAGATACATTGTAACAATATGAAAAATTTAAGAGATTACATTCATTAAAGGAGTGCTTGAGTAAATATTTTAGTAATAAAAAAGGAAATTATATTTGTTTGAAAAAATTTGTTATTGAAAATTAAAAATTGAATTTACTTTATAAAATATATTTATTTTCATTGAAGTCCAATGACAGTTTATTTTTTAAGCAATTTTCCTATTTGAGGAAAAAAACTTTTAACAAAATTATTTTTAGTAATTACTTACATTTTTAAATGAAAATGATATTTGCTATTTCTCTTTTCATTGCAAAACTATATTCAAAAATTTGGGCACTGATATAAAAGTATATCTTTTTTTCAATATAATTCTTACATAACATTTTGTTTGAAGACTAAAAAAGCCACGTTTTACGTAAATATAGAAAATAACTCATGTTAAATATTTTCATACAGAAATTTTCAACCATATTTTGTATAGATTTCAGGTTTGGATTTCAGTCTAGTCAATAATTTTTTATAGTTTTGGCAAAATTGTGTATTTTCCGTGTATGTATTTATAGAAAAGTAGTTACTAAGTCATAGCCTAATTTTTTAAATGTGCCATGCTACTTATTGCAAGTACATAAATTAAGAACAGCCTACAGTTATTAATATAATGAAGCTAAATATTATACTAACAAATACAAAGGGCCCCATAAGGAAATTGTTCTGGTGAAATTTAATAACGTTGTGTCAATATTTCCTCAGACACAGACATTAAGTTCTCTTTCAGTTTTGGGCATGATCCTTGTGATTTGATGAAAGAGATTGTATTCCTTTGGGAATTTTAATATATTCAAAATTTTCAATTGTTATAATCGAATATAAAAAAGTAGCAGTTCAATATTGTTGAACTACATATTTATGCATGTGGAAACTTTTAGGGACTTTGCTTTATGAAAATTTTTGCATTAAGGTCCACTCTTCTCGTAATGAAAATATACTTAGACAGTACTGGCCATTTTTAGTTCTTAGTGATGTACCATGAAGAAATGCAGATAATAAAAATGATATTTAGTGGACAAATAAAATATTTAAAAATAACGAGTGATTAAATGTTCAAGAAATTTGGGTGCATAGATCCTGAGAATTCAGTTTTAGAACAACCATGATTTGGCAGCAATAACATGACTTATACGCCTGGGCATTGAGTCAAACATGAGATTGGATGTCATGTACAGGTACAGATGGCCATGCAGCATCAACACGATGCCAGCAGCTCATCAACCGTAGTGACTGGCGTAGGTGACGAGTCACTAACTTGACATCTGGAAACCAGGGACCAACGTTTTCAATTGGTTTGAGATCTCGGGGAACGCAGGCCAGGGCAACAACAGAACATTTTCCGTATCAAGAAAGGTCCTGAACAATACGGGCGACAAGCTGTCGTAAATATTTATTCTAGGAAACTTATCCTTTATCCTCAAATAAAGGGTAGAGCCACTAGCCGTCCATGCTGCTGCAAACATCGTCGAACTGTTTAGACACTTGTTGTCTTCCAAACTACCTCAATGCTTGAATCAGGGCTCGTGACGTGGCTTCAACCACACTGATCCATAAGGGTCCAAAAAAATGCAATTTCCATGAGGGTAAATGTCAATTTGTGTATAGAAACCTTCTGTACAGTTTTCTCATTTAAACATATTGTCAAATTTTGGGTCTCAAACGCGTCAAATCTCGCTTTGTCTGAATACACTGAAAAGATAATAATTTGCATATCACAGGATCTTTTTTTCCTGTCGTTTAAATTTCACGTCTGTAGCATATCACGCTTTCACCGTGAGAGCAATTTTAAGGACCAGTAGTATATGTAGTGTGTCAATATTTCATTTCATGTTGAAGCCTTTTTCAAACACTGCTTTGAAAAATACAAATAAAATTTAAAAAAAAAAATTATAGAGAATCAGACAAAAGGTCTTCCATCGAGAAAAATCTGGAAGTATTTTAAACAGTTCTTATGATTTTCCTTCACATTATATATGTAAGATATCATATGAAACATGAATACATGAATGTAAGTTAAATGCATTTCATGTGATGATATACATGAAATGTAAGTCAATTACACTGAAAGATAAGAGTTTTCTCATACAGAAAGTTATGCTACATTCAAATAATACACTGTAATGATGCCCCACAAAAAAAAAAAGAATTACCGATAGTTATAATATAACAATCTCTTATAATAATGCAATTTCTGATAAAGAGAATGTGCCAGAGTTAGAGAAAGAAATGAGTGTATTAAATAAAGTATATTTATTCTATATTCTATTAACTATTTTATCAACATCAGTGGCGCAACAGCCCCATGGTGGGTTAAGGCTGTCTGCCTACATGGAGATTTCGAGACAGGAGATGATTTTTTTTTACTCGGTAGGGTCGTCATCCCGACGATTTGCAGTTATATTAGACCGAGACCTACGGTTTTAAAGGGATTCTGAACCCTACAAACATGCATGGAACATCCGGGACTCGAACCCGAAAACCGGTCACACTGAGCACTAGTCACTATGTCATCAGGCTCCTATTAACTATTCAACCGACAGAAAATATTTTTATAACTTAAAAATAATAAAGATATGCATAAAATAAAATAAAAATTTTAAAAAAAAGTAGGCCCATAATAAAAATTTCAATGTATTAATACTTTTACAATTATTATTATTGTTATTATTACGTCTTATACATAATTTGTTCAAGGTTTGCATTAAAAATCACATATTACTATTTCTTTAAAGTTATTTCATGCCAATAGTAATTTTTAATTAAAAATCAGGAACTATATGAATTTAAAGCACCATGAACTTATTTTTACATTTAAATTAGAAAATTCTAAATTACTTTAGAAATGAAAATTAATTTATAGACGTCACCATTTGCTGCTGCCAATTCAAGAAATTAAACAGCGGAATACGAGATGTAAGAGAAAATGACGTCTAAGTTTTCCAAGCATTATCCAATGCAATCATAACCTTTCCAAAAGAGTCTGCTGAGCTATATCTATATAACTAGAGCAAAAAAAAAAAAGCAGAATATCGAAATGAATCTTATGATAAAGTCATATAAGTCATTTATTTTCAAAAACAAATATGGAGGAATAAATACTTTTAGCTACTTCTAAAGCGATTCAGCAGGGAACCCATTGCCAAAATTGTAGATCCTTTAGCCGATAAAGCGTTGTCGGAGGTAGATCTACGTTGCACCCCATGTAGATCTACTTCCTCGTTGATCCTAGACTTCTTTCGAACACTTTATCTGATAATCTACTTGAAGGCAATTCATCTAAAACCTGGTTTAACTTTATTCTAAACATCCCTGATCAGCCCAGGATTAAAGCTGTTGCCCTTTTCAGACACCTGACGGGCCATGATTTTATGGCCAATCATCTTTTTCGAATGAAAACATTTGCAAGACCAAAATACACCGTAGTCTTGGAGAGGACATGGATTCATCTCACCTTTCTGTGTGCCCTTCACTTGTTTCCTCTACTGTGTAGGGTCGTTACTGAGAGGCTAGGGCCCTTATGGGCTAAACATGTCACTATGTGATTTCTTTCGATTCTCGTTGTTGTTTTCATGTTCCTTGTGTTCTTTTTCCTTCCTTTTTATTTTATTACTTTTTCGTGGCCTACCATTGGAAATAAAAAAACATCTAAAGCTATTGTAACACAATTCTTTCAAAACTATCTAAATATATCAAGATTGAAAGAAAGGAAACAACTGTAGATTGTATACAAGATTCCTTCATTCGTGTCAGGATGACGGCAACGCTCAGATTTATGCTATAATTGTTAATTAATACTAGCAGATAGGTCCCTACTTTGAAAAATAAAGGATTTTTAGTTCCCATAAAAATGAAATAATAATAATTATAAATAAAATAATTTTTTTAAATCAAAGAAAACAATAATGCTTGCAAAGTTTTAAGATGACTCGAGGAGCGAAATAACCTGACCTTATTTTCCATTTGCAATTGTTTTAACAAAAAAAAAAAAAAAATGACTGACAACATTCGGGAGCAAGGATATATTGTTGCAATTAAAATGATAATTTTATAATTTATAATTATGCATGAAAAAAAAAGATATTTGGTTCTCATAAAAAGGAAATGATATTAATAATAAATGAAATACATTTTTTAAATCAAAGAAAACAATAGTCGCAAGCGATAATGCTTGTAAAGTTTTAAGATGGCTGCAGGTGCGAAATAAACTAAACCATTTGTAATACTTTTAACAAAAAAAAACTGATTTACAGCATTTGGGGGCGTGGTAATATTGTAGCACTAAAAATTATATTTTTATGATTTATATATTTAGTTATAATCAATATTTTAAACTTTAAAAATGATATTTTTTATAGAAATATAATTTTTATAATATATGATTATATTTTTATATTAATTTTATAATTATTTATATTTATTATAATTTTTATAATATAATTTAGAATTATAATTTATTTATTATAATGACTTATATTTTATAATTTTTATAATATATAATATATAATTATAAAGTTTTTATTTATACTTATAATTATATTTTTTATATTTTTTTTATAATTTATATTTTAATTATAAATGATTTTTTTATAATTATAATTTATTGATATATATGATTATATTTTTTTAATATATTTATAATTATATAATTATCATTTTTATAATATATATTTATTTATAATTTATATTTTTAAATATATATATTATTTTTTATGTTTACTATAATTTTTATAATTTATATTTTTTCAATGATTTTTTTATTTAAAATGATATTTTATTAAATGACATTATATTTTTATCTGAATGAAATATTTTTTAATTTAATTTTTTTTTAATTAAAAGTAACTAATAACAATATTTTCATAATTTTTTGCTACAAATCAGATAAAGAAATAATAAATTCAACTACACAAATTTCACTTCTTAGACTTATAGTTTTTTTTTTTTTTTTTTTTAGTTTGACGGAAAAAACAAGAGAAATATGTTGCTTTATATGTTGAGAGATTGTATATTGAATTAATAATAGCCTTTTAATTTAAGAAATAGCATCTATATTTTTATTGCATAATTTATTCTGTTTTAAAAGCTTAAAAAAACATTTTTAGTAATTTAATACATTTAAATGCATCAAATACTATGAATATAAAAAATATGAGTATAAAATACAATTTAAAAAAAATATAAGGGATTGTTAAAATGAATTTTATATACATTTACAGACCTTTTCGATTTGATGCTTTCGAATCAAATTTAATTATGTAAGGCCTGAATAATAAAGGGAGAAATTGCATCAAAGTTTCATAATCAAGTTTCTTAACAATTTTATTTCAATTTCAAAGTTTTCGTATTGCATACATTTGTAATGCAGATTTTTACACAAAGTTTTCGCATTGCACAGTTTTCGTATATTTCACATTAACTTTGGAATAAATTAGCTTATCTCACCATAAATATATTTGAAAGTTTTGTTAAAAGATTTTCTTATTTCCACTCTCTAAATTATTCTATATATTATTCATTACTTGAGCATCAGACAAATTATGTCATTTTATTTTACATCAGATCTTTTTTTAGCCTGTTTTAAATTATGCATTTTCAAAGCCTTGGATCGAAGAAAACATGTTGTGATTAAAAATGTATAAAACTGAGTGGAAATAAAATAAAATAATAATAATAATAATAATAATAATTTCACTGTCTATATTAAATTACCTCAAGGGAATAACTTATAACGGATGCAAAATTTACAAATGAAACTTTCAAAATCTCTTTTATAATTAATATATAATATCAAAAACAGGTTAGGATTAACTATTTCATTGAATATAGTATTAAATTTATTGCATTCTATATAGATTTTAAAGAACATTTAACCAAAACTTAATTATATTAAAACCCGTTTTCTAAATAACATAGTTACAAATTCAAACCTTAGCATTTAATTTACTAATTAAAATAAATTTAATTTACTAATTTATTTAATTTAAATAGATATCGAATTAAAAAAATTTAAAATGTTAATTTTATATTGTTTATTGAATTACCCAGTATTAATTACATAGAAATTCTATTAGATTTCCTAGTGAGATTGCCTTAATATCCTTTACTTAATGTATAAATACATAGTTTATTATAATGGGCAAGAATTAATATAAAAATTTAATAATAATTTTTGTGGTTATTGAAAATGTAATGCATTTTAAAAATGCAAAAAAATTAAATTTGTGCAATGTTATATGTGGGGCGGAATGCGCTGGCGCTCTGGAACCACAAAGTTTTGGGTTCGAGTCCCGGCGGTGCCATCGATGTTTGTAGTGCTTCGTAATCCACTTTTAACTCGTAGGTCCCGTAAGTAATGTGTAGTAACCGTAAATAATATGGCTGTAGAGCTGCCGTCTGAAAAATCTGCCGTCTAGAAAATCTGCCGTCTAGAAAATAAAGGCGGACGGCTTTGGCCCACCACAGGGCTGTTGCGCCAATGGTTATGATGGTGATGAATGATGTATGTAACTATTAAAAAACTAAATGTGGGTGTATATATATATATATATATATTTGAAAAATATATTATGTATTAATATTAAAATTAAATACTTTATTATAGTTAATAATTACATAAAAATTACCGCTATATATAAAATACTTATTTTTCATAAATTTTACTATTTATTATGAACTGTAATTAACATGCACACACAGAGAATTTCTACTTTTAGCCAAATTCCGCCAAATTTGCATTTCCCAATCACTGACGCACCGAATCGCATAAGTCGAAATCGATCTCTGGATTCGAAGAGCCACGTTACCTAACGACAATGATTGCCGTGCAACCTGAGATTAACTGCTGAATGCAGACATTCATCTGTTCAGTGATTGTTGAGTATTAAGCACAGCTCAACTTAAAGCATGGGCTTTCACAAACTTGGTGGCGACTATTCGAGCTGCACATTAATCTATGCGTATTTGAACGCCTTTTCGTAGAGTACGATTTGAAATTTAAAGCAATTTGCAGAGATTATAGTCTGGGAAAAAAGCTTAATAATTCAGTTGATTATTTTATATTTTTCTGTAGATTTCTTTTGTTCTGAGTGATGAGTATAAGTAGAATCATTGTTGATTACTTTATATTTTTAATAATTCAGTTGATTATTTTATATTTTTCTGTAGATTTTTTTTTGTTTTGAGTGATGAGTATAAGGAGAATAATTGCTGAAATTTTATGTAGAGAAGCCACATAAATTGAATTTAAAGTTATTTACTGTGAATTATATTTTCTTGTAATAAGGTTTATCAAATTTTTTGTTATTGTTTCTTATTCCCCTTGCCGACAGCAACATCTAGACCAAGTGTGAACCTTAGTGTTTTCATATAAGGAGGGAAGGCGACAACTTCTGTTGTGATGGAGAACTAATAGATAGAAGTCTGACTGGGCTTTGTGTCGCTGAAGAAGGAGGGCAGTGTCTTCCGGGATGATATTAGAGGGAATTACCCGGCATTTGCATTTCATTTGGGAGAAACCCCTGAAAACTTCCACCAGGTAGTCTGACTCACGAGGTAAGAGGCTGAACATCTCAAACACCATCGAGTTTCCTCGCTTTTGAAACAGTATCTTCAACAATAATGCTAGCAGATTGAACTGCGCCCCAAATGCTCACCAACGGGCAGGTTACCCCTGAGCCACGAGTGGGGCACATCTTTACGAAATATTCGGGATCAAGTATTTTTTTTTTGTTTACGTATGAAATGTCTCTTCTTCTAATTATTCTTTCCATACACTTTAATTTGTTCGATGAATATTCCTTCCGCTCTCTGATCTAGATATCCTCCAATGTTGTGTTTATTTTATTGCATTGTTTTTTAATTTTTCTAATAATTTACCTTATGTGTTTTTATGTTTTTATATATACTCTCATTTCATATTTTCCCTTTTTTTAAATTTAAACTTTTTGATAATTTCTACAGTTTTTAAAATTTTTCCTCATTTGAAAGATGAAAGTTTTCGCACAAATCTTTCCCAATTTTTTTTTTTTACAGGAAGCTTCTGTAAACCAAAAGTGAATTTTGCGAAAATTCCCCGCCTCCATCGTATGTCCATTCATTTCCACCAATATCATTTCCAGACTGTATAGAGGCATCTCAGCTCTAGGCACAGTGATGCGATATGGTGTAGTAGTAGTAGTTGCTCTAATGCTAACCTGCGGCGCACGTTGCCACTGAGCTACGAGTCTGGACGTCATTTTTATAATGGTTGGAAATTTAGCATAAGATCATTCACTACAAATTTCAACGTTTTTAAATAGGCACGATAAAGTGTCTGCTACACTGCCAAGAATACGAAAATGAAGGGAATGTTGACCTGAAGGATTATCTGACAATAATCCGTTGTAGAATGAAGTGAGTATTATTATCCGTTGGTTTGGTTTGTCGCTCTATGGCCATTTTGTGCTCGTGTTGGGGTAATTAAACTGTGATCTACAGTGTTTAAAGTGGATTCCGAATAACTAACAAACATCCATGCCACCGTCAGGAATCAAACCTGAAGCACCAAATGACCAGAACGCTAGGCAAATGGACATCAGGCAGCTATTATCCGTTGGAAAATTAAGAAAATATCTGTTACAGTGAAGCCAGCTTGTCTATATTGCAGTGTGAAAAGCTCATCTACTTTTTATTTTTATTTTAAATGATCTTAATAAGACATACCTGAGAATAAATGACTAGAGATACATACACATCACTTCTAAATTAGTAAACATCACTTCTAAATTAGTAAACATCACTTCTAAACATAGTAAGAGGATAGTGTAAAAATTAACAAAAAAATTGACTTATGTATGTTTTTGATTAATAAAATCATTTTTATATTATTTTCAACCCTACTTTCCATAGAACTGGCGTGCACAGAGTTCCGACGACCTCGAGCTACACGTACTTTAAATTGTTCACACAAAAAGTTTTTCAAACGATGTATTCTCTATTTAATTTATGCGTATAAAAATGAAGAAATAAAGGATGCAATTAATCAAAAATATATCAATATTTTGATGAATGATGTAACATTAATTTAATAAATATTTTAATATATGGTTTTATTATTGTAGTAACCATGTCTAAAAGTAAAAGTACATAGTAAATTGTTTCTATTGAACGATTATTTAAACATTGCTCATGTTCATTAATATACCTTCATACATTTAATATATACTGTGCATTTTAATTAATTATCTAGAAACAACTTATAGCTAGCTACTTGTAGAGTACATTTTTAAACTATAATGTGTGTTTCGGCAGTTTCATAAAATGCGTAATGAATTATTGATGCAGACATTTGCTAATAGCTGAAGTTCTAATGTCAACAGAGTTAAAAATTTTGCATGAAGTTAAGAAGTTTTAAAATTTAGTATCCAGTATGGCGATAATCCTCTGTGGCTTTGCGGGTGCGATTCCCGGCGGTGCCATGGAAGTATGTAATGGTTCGTAATCCACGTTAAACTGTAGGTCCCAGTCTGTTTAGCCCTCGTGTGCACAAGATGACTGTAGACCGACTAACCAAACCAAATCCCCGTGGCTAGTGCATTATTGACAATAGCGCGTATTTCCTAGTTTACAATAAATAAAATATTTTAATTACATTTAGTTAGTAGACAGAATACATTGACCTAGTTTACATTGAATAAAATATTTTTATATTATTTAAATTTTATATTTTTCTAAATTGGTACCATAACTCTTTCGGTGTTATCTTTCCTTACAATATGAGTTTTCCAAAACATTATTAATTTTTAATTTATCTGGTGACTCCCTTAAAATTGTTATATGATAAATAGCGAGGCACTGTCTGTGGATCACTGTATTAGGATGTCATGCAAATATTACGTAAATGGAATAAATTGATCGGCGCTCAAAAGAAGAGGAAAGATTATACTTAAGTAGGTTCTAAATTAAATTCTGTCAACTTATAGCAATAACAGTAGCTTTTAAATTACATCAAGGCGATATATGTTATAATTAGTCTATATGAACTTAATAGTTCAATTTTTAACTCTGAATGAAAAGTATGAATAACTTTTAATAGCTTTAATCAGACTGAATAGCTTTTAATCCTTTGGAAAGCATGCCAAATTTAGTAAATGTGCATTTGCCTTTTGGCAATCAAAGCATTTTAGATTATTAATTAGTTGCAGAAAACTACAAGAAAATAAAACATAAGCATTAAAAAGGAGAAAAAAGATAAAAAAAGATTATTCAACACTGTAACCTTGCTTCCTCCTACGCACTGCAAGAACGCCTCCTGTGGCTTTCAGGAGAAATGTTAGTAATCCTCAAGACTCTCATCCGAGAGGAAGTACTACTCAAATGACGCTCCTGCTGAGAAACGTTTAGTTTGCAATCTCTCCAATCCCAGAGTAAATATATTTAGCACAACTCTGTGTATAAATTGGCCTACGGACTCTCACCAGGAGATGAAGTATATTTCGTCGCATCCAGCGCTTACATGAGTATCTATATTTTCGGTTATTTGTGGAAACCTTCCCTGAATCTATAATTATGTGTCTTTAAATGTGTTAAATATTGTATGTCTGTAATTGTATGTGTCTGATGTTTGTGCGTGTGTCAATAAAACATTGAGTTCTCAAACCTGTGCTACAAGTCTCAACACAACCCCACCCAGTTACAATCTGGTTGCCGCATCCAAAGCACTACAACAACGAAATTATTGCAACATCATACAGTAATTTTAATTTAAATTGGCTTTATCTTATATTATCAGTTGTGCAACTTGTGGGTGCAAGGTAAAAAATTTTCCCTTTTCAGAAAAATAAAATTAGGATTTTTTATTAATTAAAATTAATCTAACTCAAATGCAGTGAAATTACTAAATAAATTAAAAAAGAGCTAAAATTTTATATTTAATTCTTACAAAATTATATCTTTTTAATAAAATTAATTCTTATGTACTAATATTTCTTATATACTTAAAATCACAATAAGTTTAAAGCAAAACTAAATTATACATTAAAAAAGCAATTTTCGTAAAATAATTTCAGTCGAAAAAATTTTTTCATTTTTGTCAATAGAATTAACTGATTTTTTCTTACTTTTTTTTTTTAGTGTATCTGGTAACAACAAAATATATTTTGGGTTCTGTCATGCGTAGAAAATTTTTTTACTTTTAAGGAATAATTAATATCCTTATCAAATCAAAAAGTGCCAGTTATTAAAATATTTTCAGTTACAATTAGAATGAAAATTTCAGCTCCATAAAAATAAGTAACAATGTATTTTCCTTTTCCTACAAAATTTTCATTATTAGATGTTTCTAGATATATTCAAATACACATACTTTTTTTTTAATCAAATAATTAGTGTATACAAATTAGTAGTATTAATCCCGATTAGTTGCTCATTGGCGCGCGTTCCTTGTGAGCGTTAGAGTCGAGTTCAATTCACTGGCGGCTTTGTTGTAGGCACTTTTTCAAAAAACGAGGAGGCTCGTTGGCGTTTGTAGTGCTCAGCATCTTGCCTCGTTAAGCGGACTACCTGATGGAGTTTCCCGGGTTTTTCCCTATACAATACGGACATACGGGATAGTTCCCCTAAAAGTCCTCCCGGAAGGCACTGCCCTCCTTCTTCCGCGTCACAGAATCTCTATCTACGGGTGCTCCATCACAGAAACTGAAGCTGCTCACTGTTTCCTCATGGAAGGAGTTCCATGAGACCCCACAGGTTCTTGGACAGGGTCTAGAGGTTGCTGTCGACTAAGTGGAATCAGAAACAACAGAAATATTAATCTATATTTGTATTAGAAGACAACATGCGTCAGTTGTTTGTTGAAATTTATAGATTTATTCAACTTACAGTAGCTATAAAAAGTGTATGTTATGTATTATACAATAAACAATGTTGTGTGAAATCTTGCCAAAAACTAAGATTTGTAATATCTATTAATAAAAACAAAGTATTTCAAAAGCGTATATTACAGAATATAAAATTTTATGCTTAACTGTGTTTCACATTCAATCAGTGTACTTACAGAATGTTTTAAATTTTACGAATGTCTTTTTATAGTCGGTATTTGAATGAATGCAATTTTTTTTCACACGTTGAACATATGCCAGGAGAAAATTGGTGGTAAAATTATAATTTCGGAAAAAGCAACCAGGTATTTTCAGAAATTACGATGTTTCATATTCATGAAGAGCCATCTAGTAGTAACATGATGAAATATAACGCTGCAGGTTTTCAGGTATATAAAAACCATGAACCAGATCTTCAATGACCCATCAACAGAAATCGTTGACAAGTATATTAGTGAAATGTTTCTGACATCTTTATGCCAATGAATAAGATTCCTTCAAACATAGAAAACGGTTATTTTCTCTAAATATGATATTAAATACGGCCGAAACACAATAACAACTTAATCTGATTGTGCAATCATAAAAATTTCCCTTTAAATTTTGATACAACACATGAGGAGTACTACAAATTACAAAATATAATTTTAATATATATATATATAGCATATATATACTATTTTCTACTATATTTTCGTGTAACTTTTATTTGAAAATAATAAAATTAAAATATAGTTAAAAATTATTTTAAGATAATTAAATATTTAAAATACTAATTTATAAAAATAATTTTTTTTTTTACTATCAAGAGAAATCCTAAATAAAAAATATATCTATATGAAGTTATTTATTATTAAATAAAAATTATATAGTTAATTTCATTTAGAAATTTTTTGGAAATTCCAAGTATTATTGTTTTATCATTAAATTTCGAATGTTATATTTTAGATTTAACATGAAATTTAAAATTACAATGTAATATTACAAATTATTATACACCTTTTAGTACTAATTCAGTTCTTAATTTAGAGTAAGTATAATAATTTAGAAAGGCTTAAATTCAGTAGATAGAAATTAAAATTATTTCAGCATAAAATGCTTTTTAAAAATATAAACAATTAAAATTATTTTTAAACATTACCTACAAATTATTATAAAAGTAAATATTTCTACATTATTGAGAACGTACTTTCCAGCTGCATTAGAGAAAAAACACTAATCAGGACGGGCGCATTTTTTTCCAATAAAACATTTTTCAGAAAAATGTGAATCACATTTCTAAAGATTTATTTTTATCTTTGATTGGTCAAAAATAATTATATAATAATGAGATAAAAAATATTATTTTAAATTTCTAAATATCACTCAGTTATCATATTAAGCATTGTTAATTATTATTATCTTATTATTAATGAGTAAAATAAATTTCTACGATTTTATTTTAAATTTTTTCTGCTCTTTTAAAAAATCTAAAAATTCTACATGTTCTATAATAATAATGGTGCAACCATATTAACTTGACAATAGTTAATTATTAATATAGTTAATAAAAAGTTAGTTACTCTTTTTTATAAAATTCGATAGTGTTCTATAGTAATAATAGTGCAACTTACCAACTTAAAAGCATCGTATTCGATGTGTAATTGACGAAGTTAAGTTTGTCTAGCTCTCTAACACATCGAAAATTTTCTCTCAGGGACAAACAAGAGAATAAAGATTTCTTTCATCGAATCTTTTCGGGAAATTAGAAAGACCAGTTAACAGATAAACATCGAAATTTTCTCACGAAGTCAAGTGTTCAAAAATTCATCATGCAAGGAATGTCATCATCTTTGTTGCAATTTATTTTAAACTCGCTGTCATGTTTAACAAACACGCTTCACAATATTTTTAATTGGGAAAATAATTCAAAAAAGAGTTTTGAAGTTTACAAAAGCATTTTTGAGGAGTAACATTTTAACGTTAAAATCAGGATTGTTTGTTTCCCCTTTTTCATGTGTGTAGCTGTAGTTTTATTAGTTCTTTCTCATTTTATTTGTTCTTAGGATGCAATCGTTACAGAATTTTGCGATTTTGGTGATGGAGTTTGCAACGTTAGCATGGTATCTTATATATATATTTACATATTAATAAAAAAAAAACTTATATAGTTAACGCTTAAATATATATATATATATATTGCATTCGTGCTTTCCTCCTACCACCTGTGGCGTTCAGGAGAAATGGTCAGTAAGCCTAGAGACTCTCAACCAATATTAGCTACTGCGCAATCGGCGATGCCGTTGAGAAATGTTCATTTGTAATCTCTCATCCCCAGAGGAAATACATTCTATGCAACCTTGCGTAATAGTTGGCCTACAGACTCTCACCCCTGTGAGGAATTATATTTCGCATATCTTTATTTTCTGCTTAGAAGTGGAATCCTTCCACGAATATGTAATTAATGTCTTTAAATGTGTTAAATATTGTCTGTCTCTAATTGTTGGTGCGTGTGTAAATAAAGCTGTGAATTCTCCCACATGTGTCTCGACCACACCCAGTTACAATCCCATCTAAATAACCTGCACTACAATATATATTAAGAAAACTACTAAATATGAAAAAATATATTTCACTAAATATGTTTTACTTTGAGTTAAAATTAGCAAGTCATAATTTTGACATTAGTATAAAATATATTTTAAAATAAGTAATATCATATGAGAAAACCTTTCTGGAGTTTCTTTCTTTAAAAAAAAAGGTGAACTTTGTTTCAGTGTAAATTTAGTACTTTGGCGAGAAAATTTCATTTACTGTTTTCAGTTAGGGATGGTATATCTTATTACTTTTAAGGCTCTACTTTTATACATACGGTAGGAAAGTTTATTTATGATGCATAAACAGCCTTTAAATCTTTCTTTTGAAAATTGTAAGTTAGAACATAAATTACATGAGATGAAATTGAAATCCTTGTAGGGAAAGGAAAAGTGATGTTTCAGAAGGAAATTTTACTAATTCAATTTAACAATGTAAAGTGTTTTATATTATTGAACTGCATTATTATTATTAATTACATATTGGTAGTACTATTAACCTATTTAATCTAAATCATTTATTTGCAATTCAGCTATTCAAATGGATTATTACAAAATAAAAATGATTATATATTTATCATTATCATATTCATATATTCATAAATAAATAAAGGCTATTACTACACATTAATTTTGTTATTTAGATATGTAAACAAATAAAGCTAATATTCACTTATCTGTCGTTCACCTATACATATAGATTATTTAAAAAAATATATTTATCATTTTTCTATTCATATTCCTAAAACAATAAAGTCAATCATTGCGTATTTATTCTTCAGTTATTCAAATAGGCATATAAATAGTTTTCATTTATCTTCAAGAAAAGAAAAAAAACTTCATTCCTATTTAGTATATGTATTCAGTATTTAAATAAATTGAATATTGGGAATAATATTTCATGATGAAAATCGAAAATTATATATTTGGAATTCTTATATTCGTGGCACTTAAAGAACAATTTAAACCGAACCTGTAAAAAATTTAAAAATTTTTATTGAGATATAGATACAACGAATCACTTCGAATATATATGACCCACAATGTTTAATGAACATAGAAGTAAAAAAAATAAAGAAAGATTTTTAATAATTCACAAAAGTATCCAAAGAAAAATTTATTGAAATATTTTTATTTGCATATTTAAACTTCACACTCGATTGCAATTTTAAAACCTTTTGTAGCAGGATTGCTAATACTATTTATTGATTGATTCTTTCCTTTTTATTTATTTTCTTTTTTTTACCTTTTCGTATGTTAAACAGATAATTTTCTAAGCCATTGTCACTCGTAATTTGGTTTGTGTGATTTATGAATCCTCTTAACATGAGGATTTTTATAATGGGTAAAGTTATTTCAATGGTCCAGTGTGTTTTGAAAGGAGAAAGGGTAGTTTAAATGTGATTTAAAAACAAATAAAAATTAGTAACAATGTAGAATTATCAAAATTGTTGCTGAAATATCCGCAGTTTCCTTGGAAGTGGAAAACCTTAAATAAAAAATACATTCTTTTATTCTGGTGAATTCTAGATACTCATTGATTACTCGCTTTACAAAGACAGTGTGAGTCTGCAATTGCAACTGAAATAAAAAAAATGATATCCAGTTCTTTAATGAGAATGGTAAATATATTCACTTTCCAGTGGATATATATATATATATATATATATATATATATATATGCTGGACTTGATGGAAACGAAAGTACAAATCTTCTGACTAAAAATAAAATAAATAAAAAAAATAATAAAAAAGAGGAGAAGTTTGACAATTTTCTATCCATCTTGACTCTTTTAGAAGAACTATAGGACACAAAATAAAGTCATCGCATATTATGGAATTATTATCTAACACCGACGGAAAAACCTGGAAGACAATCAGGGTGATAGGAAAAAAAAAAATTAGTGGAAAAACTCGCAAAAAGGCTGTTGCTAATTTTAGATTTAGAACTGGACACGACTGCATGGGCGAACATCTGGCCAAAATAGGGATTGTGAACTCTGATATATGTGTTTGATGCAAGACAGAGAAACCAATTAAGGCCCATGTACTTGTTTGTTCGGAACTGGACTCTTTTAACAGAATAGTGATGTATGTATTCTTTACTGGAGGGTCAGAGAAAACATGTCCTGATGGCATGGGTTTTTATTACTATACTTCTAGCGTTTAAAATTCTTATCCTAAGAACATTTAACATATTTTTAACTGTTTTTAAGGCCTTTTGGTCGTTTTTGTTAAGAAACAAAACTTTTTTTTTTGTCTTTTCTCTTTGTAATTTTAATTCGTTTTTACGTTCTTTATGCTTTAAATATGCACAAAAATGCATGAGTTGTTGACATTGTGAAAATTACAAACAAAATTACCTCCAATTAATAATAACATTGTAAGTACATACAGTTATTTAAAATATTAATAAAAAATTTACGTAATAAATGGGTGTCTCTGTAGTTATTATTTCCTACTTAGATGGTATGAATTTTCATCTTTCCCGTTATGTGTCCTGAGATTGAAATATTCTCAACTTTTTCCCATCTTCAAGAAGGTTTTCGCCCAAAAGCTAAAGTGTTTTAATAATAAAGCAAGTACGCAGCGGAAGAAGTGTTGTTGTTTTTTATTATTATGCGCACGATGCGGGAGAAAATGTTTTGGTTCAAGTACATATCCTGAAGTGATTCATGTTGATTACAAGCACATCAAAAAGTAAAGAAAGACTTTTTTTTTAGAAAAATAAGGGGAAAAGTACTTTGCCAAATATTGATATTAAATATTGACATTTTGCGGGAAAAGATAAATAATTAAAACCCAAATTCATTTTCTGTAGAATCGGGACGAATTATGAATACAAATGCAAGTTAAAATAGCTAACAACAAATGCAATTAACTAAAGATTAAAAATAACGGTAAGTATATAAAAGGTGCTATATATATATATATATAGGCAAGTAATAAAGACTTTAAAAAAGTTTGTAATCAATAACTATTATTTTATTACAATATTTTAATTTCATAAATGTTTTAAAATAAATGTTTTAAGATGACGTGAATACATAATGTTTATAAGCACTTCAAAAGTAAAGAAACACTTTTACTAATTTTTTTAAAAACATAAGGGGAAAAGTACTTTACCAAATATTGATATAAAAATATTGACATTTGCGGACGAAGATAAATAATTAAAAACCAAATTCATTTTTTATAGAAATATAACAAATTATCCCTATAAATGCAAGTTAAAATGGCTAAAAGCGAATGCAATTGACCAGCGATTAAAAATGACGGAATTTTTAAGTATATGAAAGTTGCTATATATATATATAATAAATAGTTTAAAAAAAGATTGTAAAAAATAACTATTAGTTTAATACAATATTTCAATTTTATATATATTTTTGTTGAAAATGTTTTAAGATGAAGTGAGCCAAATCAAAAGTAAAGAAAGACAACCTTTTTTGTTAGAAAAATAAGGGGAAAAGTATTTTGCCAAATATTGATATTAAATATTGATAATAAATATTGATTGCCAAATATTGACATTTGTGCAAGGAGGTAAATAATTAAAAACAAAATTAATTTTTCTGTAGAATTGTGACGAATTATCAATACAAATGCAAGTTAAAAATAGCTAACAATAAAACGCAATTGACCTGAGATTAAAAATAACGGTTTTTTTAAATATATAAAAATTGCTATATGTACTATATATATATATATATAGGCAGGTAATAAGAGTTTAAAAAAAAGATTGTAAAAAATAACTATTAGTTTACTACAATGTTTTAATTTTATAAATGCTTTAAAATATTTTAAAATGAAGTGAATAATAATGTTTATAAACATATTAAACAATAAAAGTAGACAAATATGTTCTTTAGAAATATAAGGGAAAAGTACTTTGCAAATATTGAAATTAAATATTGATATTTGCGCAAAGTGATAAATAATTAAAAACCAAATTCATTTTTCTGCAGAAATATGACAAATTAACCATACAAATGCACATATGCAAGTTAAAATAGTTACAATAGCCATCAATAAAGAAGAGATGAAAAATAATGGTTTTTTTTTACTTGAATAAAAATTTTTTTAAATATATATATAAATACACAATATTTTTATACTACAATATTTTTAATTTCATCTTCAAACATTGGTTTAAATATTGAGAATTCTTTAAAAGGATATCCTAAACATATAATATTCTTAACATTTTAAAAGGATAAAAAAAATTAATATTACGATTGCAAACGTAATATATAAATATTATAAATATATAATATATAAATATAAATATATAATTTGTAAATATTATAAATATCTAATATATAGATGTTATAATATAGCAAATATAAATATTGTATATTTGAGATATGCATATTAAATTTTTTAAAATTCTTAAATATTAACTTAAAATAACATCAATAAAAACTGAGAACTCTTTTTATTTTAAATTTATTGATATCTAATTTGCTAATCTGTATTTTTAAAAAAACCTTTTAACAAATATTCATAATAATATAACTTTAAAAAATTGTTTTCTACTTTGAGCTTCTCATTAATTATACTTGTAATCGTATTTATATTAATAGTAAACATATTTATTTCATGTAATTATATTTGTATAAATGAATCTAACATTTGAACACTTATGATTAGAGATGCAAAGCGTTTAGTAATGCAATACTAGAAATGGCCCTTCAATTTATTTAATAAATGTTATTCATGTTAAATTCATGTATTTCTATCATAAATATAAAAACAAATCTATTTATTTTTATCAAAGGAAAGACAATTAAATTTAGTATTAAAATCAAGACTTTATTTTACAGGTTTTATTTGCTGAAACAATTTATAACGTAGAAATGACAACTTCTATCTGTGATCAGTAAAAATTTGATTCAATGAATAATTTCATTATTAATTAGTTTTTTCAATATATAAATATTATTAAAATTTTTTTTTTTATTTCTGATAGTAATTATAAATAAATTTACTATTACACATTAGTAAAGAATTAATTTAAGTTATTTGTATTTTGATATTAAAAGGCAATCTATTTTTTACATCAATATAAAAGTTTTTTTACAAATTTATATATTTTCTTTCAAATATTATTCAAATTTTACAAAATATTTTCTTTCAAATATTATTCAAATTTTACAAAAAATATTTTCTTTCAAATATTATTCAAATTTTACAAAATATTTTCTTTCAAATATTATTCAAATTTTTACAAAATATTTTCTTTTCAAATATTATTCAAATTTTACAAAATATTTTCTTTCAAATATTATTCAAATTTTACAAAATATTTTCTTTTTCAAATATTATTCAAATTTTACAAAAAATATTTTCTTTCAAATATTATTCATAATTAAATTGATGATTATGCTCATATATATACATTTTCTTTAATAAATGTATATCAGAGTATATAAATTATACAGTAATTAACAAAACGTTAATATTAAAAAAATAATAATTTATCTTTAAAACTGTCAAAACGAAAAATTTAAATCAAAAATTAAATATAGCAAATCATTTAACTAAAAATAATAAACATAATAATATGAAGAAAAGTGTTTTCTTTTTTTTTTTTTTTTTAAATTTTAGCACGTAATATAAAAAGCTAAATATCAAACTAATATAAAAAGTATATATTTAAATAAATTGAAATCAAAAAGACTGCATTTCCTGCAAAAAAATCTGATAAAATAAGTGTGAAGAAAAACTCAAATCGACAAATATGAAAAAACGTAAGGTTGAATTATATTTTTAAATTTGTTTAATGGCTTTCGTTATTTTTCATATTTCTCTTTGGGGATCAACACATATTTTGTCAAACAACAATAATTGAAATACTCCCATAAGAGTAGAACTGCATAAAATGGAAATAAATGATTTTTCTTAGAATTTCTTTGGTTGGTGAATTACAGTGTTTTAGAATGTTAGTTTTTTTTTTGTAGTATTGATTAGAGGATTTGTTTTTATGTTTATTTTGCGATATTAATATTAGTTTACATGCTCTTACATTTATTTTGACTATAAATAAATATTATTTACAAATAAGGAATGTAAAATATGCTTATTTATGTTCATTTTCAAAGTTGTAAATTTATTAATTTTTTTCGAGCACATTTTAAATGCTTATGACACATATTTATTATAAATGCAATAATTAAATGTATTATAGAATATATTTGTGCTTGTAAGGAAAGCCTTTATAAATAAATATCAAAAGATTAAAATTTTTTTAAAATAAATAATTAAAGAATATATTAACTGTTACATTTCAATTGAAATTTAAAAACTAAAATGGATATAGCATAGCCATAAAGAACTTATTGTCTAAAATCTTTAACTGAAGAAAGAATAAAATATTTATGATAAATTAGGTAAAAAAAAAAAAATTATCAAATTTTTTATTCAGAAAAGTGGAAATAAAATAAATTTATTCTACTAAATTAATGCCTGGACTTTTACAACAATCTGAATTCCAAAAAATCAAAATTTTCATGGCGTTTTAACTCATTGATGGACATAGTCAACATATATTTAAGGTTGTAATTCACTATCATGATAAAAACTATCGCGAATTATAAATTAAAATAAATGCAAATAGTTCGCACGAAATAAAAATGATAAGTGAAATAATGATTAGTGATAAATAACAAGGGTAAGTTAATTAATAATTTGAATGAAAGTTATGAAAAGAAACATTTTAACTTGACTTTATATTATCAGGAATGAAACCGTAAAATTTAAGATTAAATTTTTGAAAAACTTATAATATTTGATCATAAAATATTGAAAATTATAACTCTGAATTATCCTTAATTTTGTACAGCTACAAAGAACATAATTAAAATCCAATGACTTAAATCGCGATATACCACTGAAATTGACGTCATGATTTGCACAAAATTTTGCCATGCATAAAAAATATAATATTAATGAGGAAACGTAATGGTTGGAAGTTATCTACTAAAAATTTAGATTTCTTAATTATTAGTACCCTGTTTTCTAATTTATTTTAGATTTATTTTATAATATCTGTGGAAAAATATTTTTCTTCCTTTGCTTTCTATTAAATTTTATTAAAAATATTTGTAAGTTTTTTATACGTTTTTGCTCCAACAATACCTAAAACGCAGATATTGCTTATTTTTATAAAAAGTGCATTTCTGAAACCTAATAAATATAAGAGAACAATTATTTTGTTTGAGAATGAACCTTTCATCCAGCCGTATGTAATATAATTACAATCTAGTAATTATTAATAATGTTATCATGTAATTATGTTAATCAAGTCATTTCTGATGTGTAAATAACATCTTGATAAAAATAAAAACCAGAAAATTAATCCAAATCCAATAAATACATTAAGAAAGTTTCGCAGGAGAAATTGAATTTTGCATGATGGAATAGATAAATGTGTTGCCTTGAATGAAGAATAAAGTTTGAGGTAGGAAATAATTAAGCAATTTGGCTATACAGAAATATAGTTTGTATTATAGTGCTACATTAAGATACAATAATGAGGATAATTCTATAAAATAATGAGATAATTGATCTCCTGATATTTTAAGTTGAATGTAGCTTTAAATATCAATGGATATATGTTGCATGCTATTGATGAATTAATTTATTAATCTATGTAATTATAATGTGCTATTAAATAATTAAAAAGACTATATTTATACATCGACAGTAATTTAAATAAATTATTTAGTGTAATAAGAGCGAAAACGTATTGCTTATGCATATATTAACTAGATGCTGAATGTTTTTATGTTGGTCCCAGTAATATTACAATCATGGAAATTTGATTACCGATATTGAGGAAATGGAGCATAATTCATATAATTGCGGTGTAAAAAAAAGTGTGTATTTGCTATATTTTTTTAATTTGCTCCTCATATTTGATTTTCCAAAAATATTAAGTATTCGATTTTTGTTTAATATTATACTTAAATTATTTATACCTTTAGGAATTCATAAATATATGCTAAACATTTTATGAGTATATCTTAATTTTATTAAACTGTATAATTAAGCAAAAAGTAGCTTCATTTTTAAATCATGCTGATTCATATAAAGCTTTAAGCAGTAAAGTATTATTTATCTGGCATATTAATTTATTTAGACGAACAACGCGCCCATATTTTGTATGGCCCATAGAACATCAAAATATATTTTAATTGATGTCTCATGGGCCGTGCATTATCTCTCTATATAAGTTTTTTTTTAAATATCATTACAGAATGAAAATTGAAATTTGGCAAAATACACACACATATATATATATATATATATATATAAACATACACTATTACAAGACATTTTCTATTAAGACTATTATATAATGTAATAATGTTATAAAAAAGGCATTGTTGCATTAACGAAAAAATTGCCGTAAAATAACAAATGTACATAACAATATGTAACTAAAACAACTAATAAATGTAATGTTAAAATAATTTTATTACCTTAAGGTATTGGTTCTGAAGTTTTTATCTAATATCAAGAAGTATTAAAATAATTTTATTTGTGAATCAGATAAAATTATGTAAGATTCTGATAAAATCCAGTGAACTTTCAAAAGAAAACAATTTTTAAGAAAACACTTTACTTAGTACATTTCGAATGCCTTAAATTTAATTGTTGTCTAATCTAATTCAAAACTACATTAATCGAAAACCTTACTTTTTCCCCACATTCACTGACAGCAGCGCCCCCTGAAGCCAAGAAGAGAAAGTGGGTGAGTTTCCTGAAAAGCCCCGTTAGTTATTTTCACTTCTGTCCGATTTCTGGTGGTTACAGGAAGCACAGAAGTTTCGCGCTCTCTCTGACTCTCTCCAACTTTCAGAAAATCCGGAAACTCGACTCTCCCAATCACTGCTCGCTTTTCCTGGTGAAAAGAATTCCACGAAACTATTAAGAATCCATTGACAAGCGCAAAGTTCCGCAAATAAATTGACTCAAGTGAAACTTTATTTCTGTTCATTAAAGGTTTGGGAAAGGTAAGTTAATGATTTGCTTGTATTTTGAATATTTTTGGGCAAGTAATATTTGGAAAGTGACAGATTTTGTTTAAATATATTATTCTGTTCTTTTAAATTTATTTTTTTTCAAAAGAATATTTTTGTATTATTTTAAAAACAATTTTCATTTTATCAGCGTAACTGGAAAAATCAGCACAATAGGTTCTTTAAAATTTCTTTCAAAAGTAAATTAGATAAACTATAAAAATAATTTACTACATTTATTAACTTTTTCAATATAAAAATTTAAATTCTTTTAAAATTATAACAATTTGATATATTTTTACGTTACCTATACATTTTGTAATAAGTATTGCAAAATAAAGATTTGCTTGTATTTTGAATATTTTTGGCAAGTAATGTATGAAAGTGACAGATTTTATTTTAAATATATTCTTCTATTATTTTAAATGTATTTATTTCCAAAAAGAATATGTTGGTATTATATTTTAAATACAATTTTCCTTTCATTAGAAAAAATCAGCATAATAGGTTTTTTTTAATTTTATTTCAAAAGTAAATTAGATAAACCTTAAATATTTTTTACTATATTTATTTATAATATTATGCTTTAAAATTATACCAATTTAATATATTTTTACATTACCTATACATTTTGTAAAAAGTATTGCAAAATAAAGACAATATTTAAATTAATTTTTTTAAAGTTAAAGGCGATTTCAATGGTATCAGCAATAAATTTAGCCATGTAAATGTTTCATAAAGCTTTTGATAAAATATTTTTTAGCTAATTTAATTTTTCTTTAAAAACATTGTAAGAAAAAAGCTGCAGTAAAAGTAAGTTTAAACAATAATAAAACTTATAAAAATAAATTTATATAAGATTTAAGTGCAAAAAAAAATGTTATTTTATAAGTACTCACGTGCTATTAATAATATAAATTTATTTAATATCACTTGAATACATAGCATGAAACTTTTAACATAAGTTATATATAATATATATATATTATAACATGAAATTTTTAAAATAAGTTATGTTTAATTTTTAATTTATTTTTTAAAAAAATTGAATGAGAGTTTATTTATTTTGAACAACAATTACTTAATATCAAATTATAAACATTAAAGGAAAAAAGCTTTCTTAGTATATCATGAAAAGGCAGCGAGAATTCCGTTGTAAGTTTTCTAGTAATACAATTTAAGAAAAACTGAAATCTATTCAAATTACATTTCATTGTATGGATGAATAAACAACAAGCAATAATGAATAACAAAAACATTTATTTAAAAAAACTATAAAAAGGTGTAAAAACTGTAACATTGTTTTAAATTGTTAATTCAAAGGGAAATAATCTTAGAAATAAAAGCTTTCCGTACAATGTTTATATTAATCTAATTTACTGGAAAAAAAGGAATCGGAAATAGGAACGTGCTTTTTCTTTTAAACCAAAAAAGTGAAAACAAAGAAAATGTCAAACACCTTTATTTTCATCGATAACACTATTTAAATAAATCAGAATTATTTTCTATTTTTAATTAAGACAGAATTTTTTATGTATGTCACCAATGGCAACAATACTTAAGGGATTTTAAGAGAGTGCGTTTTTCTTTAAATTGACTTGAATAATTTACATCAGAACGGATTAAATATTATTAGAATTTATACGGTGAATTTATTGTAAGACATTATTCAATCATTTATTAAGTAACTTAAATGTAATTATATATGTAAATGAAAGTCTGATCTTTCAGCCAGTTTGATTTTTATGTTTTAATCTGTTTCAATAAAAAGTATTGATATCTTCATTTTCTGTAAGATTAGAGTTATACTTAATTCAATTATGAATGAAATATTAGTTTTTTTATTAACTCTAGCATAAAAAAATATCTGTATAAATTTTTAATATGTTTTTTTATTTCAAATTCTTTTCTATCAAACTGTTGTCTAAAACTCAGTGTTTAATTTTCTCATTTGAATATTCACCATAATGCTAAAGCCATTATTGAGATCAATATTGATATTGAAGATTTGAGACTTGTAGACTCTAATGTGGGAAATAGTTTCTACAAGTCTCAAATCTCCAATTTCAAGAACAAAATTATCTGATTTATATCCATTTCATTTCTTTATATGTAATTTTCTTATTTCTTTTTTTTTTTATAATATTTTCTTATATATAATTTTTTTTCGTTTTTTTTTTTATAGTAAATAAGAGCAAAAATTATAAATCAAGTATTTATTTTTGATTGATTAATTTTATATTCATGTTTACAAGTACGTGGTGATCCAATTTTGCATTTTAATGTAGTATTTTTCTACATTCTGGTTTGCACATTAGTGACAAAATATGTGATCTTCTAGTCTGAAATAAAATACACTGCGATACAAAATTTACGAAGTAATGTAATTTAAAGTGGGTAGCCTTGACATAGTAGAAAAAAGTTTGACCAGACAACAAATACCTAATTCAGAAAAAAAGTGAAACATATGCATATATAAGGAACAAGGGTTGCAGATGACATAAATACATGCAACATGTGTGATGTTGGTGTGCAAGATTACAATAAAAAGGACACCAGTAAAGCCATTCTCTGCATTTCAAAAGTTATGTGCAATATGGCTGGCTGTGGAATGTGGCTTATATGCAATAGGGTTAGAAGAAATCATCTGATTGACTTAAGAAAATGGATTGGGAGCTTGAAGAGGGTTGTAGTGTGTCAAACGCAGCTCAAAAAATTTCAAATCGATAAAAATGCCTTTTCATGATATTGGTAAATCATCCGAACTATAGGTACAGCTGTACTAAAAAAGGGTTGGTTTTGGTTGACTAAAAATAAAAATACTAATGAAAATAAACGGTAACTAATGACAGACATATCATCCTGCAGGCGAAAACAGATTGATACTAGTCAGCAGCAAACATTGCTCAGTAGCTGCAATGATACGCGTTCTGAATGCTTAACATCATTGACAGCTACACGTCGGTGGCATTGATTTAGTCTGGTATACTGAACACAATGACTTGAAATTTCATCAAGTTCTCATTGCAGATGAGAGTCGTTTCAATGACACAAGCTATTAACGACGTCAGTTGATATAAACAGAATATGGGATACGTTTTTATCCCAATAGTGTTAATGAAAAAAACTTCCTAATTAAATCCAGCATTTCTAATATTAATGTACAACAGGAATTATAAATAGTTTAAGTATTAATTATATGTATCATTTCCAATAATTATTTAGATTTGTTTTCTATCATTTAACAAAGTCATTCTAGCTTAAATTAGCTGATTATTCATGACAAGTTTTTAATGATAAAATTTGAAATATATGTTTTATTATATATTTTATTAAAATCGTCCGAGTAAAAAGGGCAGATATCATGAATAAATCTCATTTCATTGTTAAATATTGCTATTGATATGTAATATTAATGTAATAATCGAAATTCAACGTTAATATAACTCAATTATTTTGATATTTTTCAAGCAAAAAAAAAAAAAATAAAGATATATTTTAAGAAGCTGATCCACGTTTTACATGCTACGTTCCCAGTTCTAAACTGGAATAAGGTGGCCAAAGTTCTTTATTTTAATTCTAAAATAAATCCACAGATACAAAGTTTAAGAAACATTGGTTTATAGATTTCAATAATTCCATTTGATTGATTGGGTAGAAATGAGGGTTGTCAGGTAATAAAAAAAAAATTAAATTTTAATTGCAATGTCATGCATGAATTATAATATCAGCTTCTCATAATAATGTTTAGACAGATCTAAATAACTCTGGAATCAAACGCTATTATGATATATCTTGTCTGGTTAAGGTAGATGATACTGTTCTTTTTTTAATATTTTTTTTTTACTTAAATATCAATATTTTCAACTTAATGTACTACCAGAACTACCATAAAAACGTATGAACGATTCCATAATGGCAAGATTAAGACGAAATTAACAAAATATTTGACCACTTAATACGTATCAGAAAATCGTTCACTTATCTGATTCCTTATTTAAATTACTTTGAAATTGGCTACTTTCATTGGGTAGCATAGTATGTGTCACAGAGCAGGCAATTTTGATTTGCAGTGTCAATGTTCAATTCAATGCTCAATGAAACTCACACATGTGTCCATGTACTTTTTAATATTCAGGTTTCCCAACATAATTTTTAGATTGTAAGGAACACATTTTTTTAGAAAATATCATCTTCGAAGCTTCCCTAATGTGCACTTGAAGTAATGTGCATCTTGAAGTATATTACGGTATTATAAAAAACTAAAAATATTACGGTAAAATATTTGATTTTCATTGAAGACGTTTTTTAAAATCATTACTTCGCAAAAATAAAATAGACTAAATAATAAATGTGACAATATATCATCATAAAGCATAGATTTCGCAGTCATTGGATAGATTGTCAGGTTGTAATATTCCAGATTGTTCGCTTTAGGACAGCTAAATGTGGGTCATTTTCCCGTTAAATTTCTTCCGGAAAGCATTACTAGCCTTTTCCTCCATTTAAGTGTATATAGTGCATCTTGGGGAAATACTCAGTTTAACACAGATATAATGCATACCTAATATTGATTGATTGTCGAATGATTATTATGTATCAATCAGTATTGAATTAACTACAACTATATTGATACAATGCAATTGTTTAAAAGGATTTGAAATCAATGGATGATTATTTCGATATATAAAGCATCCCTTAAAATTATTTTTCACTTTATGTTGTAGGTGATCATTTTCTGAAAATGAGTATAGCTACAATGGGGTATTTAATTTGGCATCAAAATAAGTGATATTTGATTATAAGAAGCAATTATCACTATGGGTATCATAATAATACGAAATTCAGGGAATGAATTTACCACTATCGTGGTCTTTCCGATCACCACACTAATTCATTTATGCTTTTTAGTGATCTGATTAATAGTCCATCACAATTCGATAGCTTAGTAATTGGATCATTTAAGAAAATGAGTGGGTGATCTGTTTTGCTATCAGGATCTTTTAATTAGGGAAATGGATTGAGCACTAATTTTCTCTTAAATAAAATTTATGATAATTAGTTTAAATGGGAAAGAAATTTTGCTTCCATTTCATAGTTGGCAAGGAATTTTTAATGACTGTTTCAGTTAATTTGCAAAACATTTATTATAAAATATTTCAACAAATATGTTAACATCAAACATAAATTTCAGAAGTAGTAAACCCTCAAATAAAAAGTATGTATTGAAGTTATTTATTTTAATTCAAATTACTTAATGAAAATAAATAATAGGAAATAAACGATTGTGAATATTAATAGTTATGGCTTACAATTTATTTTCTTGTTATTGCAGTCTATTTTTTAAAAGTTTAAACACAACCAAAACCTATTGATAATTTTAAAATAATTTGATAATGACTCCATTAAAATTATTTATGTATAAGATTTTGAATATTTTTATTATATTTCATATCTATTAGTCGAATATCCCTTAGATGAAAATGTACAAATGTGCTTAAGATTTTATGAGAAATAAAGACACATGCATTTTTAATTAATATATATTGTCCAAATCATCAATTTTATTTTTTATATTTTATTTCGATTAGAATTTTCAGCACAATTTAAGCATGTATTTTACTACTGTTTAAATGTCACAGTTTGTACTTTTAAGCTGGTATATGCAATGGTATACTTATTCATATAATAATATTTATATTTATTCTTATTCATTATTATGTAAGGATACACTTAATTTACTTATTCATATTGTGATAATAACTACTTTAGATGGTAAAATCACATCATTCACAGGATATTTACATACATTGCATTAATAAAGGCTTTTAGTCTGTTGAAAAACAAATTAAATAAATTATATTGAAATCTTCTGTGTCTATTGTATATGCGATCGGTAAATATATATGCTGTCAAATGTTTATTTAACATCATTTGTCGAATGTTATTTGATATATAATTAGGATGTCGCATTTTCGATAGAAGGAAAAAAATAGTATTTTTATATTTTCAATAGAAATTTAAAATAATATACATTAAAAAATCATAAATCCCTATAGAACATTGTAGTTCCTGTGAATAGAAAATGGCCCATTTTGCTACCCATAAAAAATGAATGTTTAGATACCTAAAAAAGTCCCTTAATTTTCAAATGCATAAGTCTTAAAAGATTAAATGACAAATACAATAACTTCTTAAAAAGCATTATTATTAAAAAAATCATATTATATTAAACATTGTAAATTCTAAACATGATCATTATAATCCAATTGAGTTTATTCGTAAATTTATTACATCGTAGGAAATGCATTAGAAATGCAATATTTTTTTTTTTTTAATTCCGTGATGGTCTGTAATTAAAAGATTATTGGAAGCTACAAAACATCATATATATCAAATATCAGCTACATCAAATACTATCTATGAATTAAATTTAAATGGTAAAAAATGAATTGAACATAACAATTTACCATTTAGTTGGATTATAAGGATCTTCTACAATAAGGCAATAATTGCAATTAAATAGATATATATATAGCTAAACTATAAGAAAATAGCTAATTGATAAAATTTATATTTATTGTCTTGAAAATAAAGGGACAATCAGCGCAACTATGGTTAAAAGAATAGCAAATAATCACTCAGATTAATCCGGAAAATGGTACTTTCGGTGATTTATCCGATGATGATGGTCCTTCTAGGAGCCACTGGACCCAACAAATACGACACGTCTTGGAGCTTTCAGATTTATATAAGCTTTGTCGATGTATTTTGTTTTGTCCTCAGGCGGATAATTCGTTTGCAGATTTTTTTTTTCACGATCTCATTTGAGAGATTTACTCTAAGAAACAATAAAAATAACAGATGAACTAAACTAATTAAAAAATATTTACCTCATTTATAACTCGACCAAATTGGGACTCATAATTAAAAATTAATTTTTGGTACGGTTTATTTATGTTTAATCAAATCTCTCTTGGAAAAGGGCTTCGAGATTTTGTTTGTCGCTCTACTGTCATTTTTTGCACACTTTAGGCTAATTAGACAGGGACCTACAGTTTAATGTGGACTCCGAACCACACAAACATCCATGCCACCACCATTGATAAAATCTGATTCCTATGGTACCAACGGTCAGAGCGCTAACCAATTGGTCATCTGGGCTTCGAGAGTTTTTGAACTGAAATACCTGCATTTTGAGTGTGGCTGTTTCAAATGATGCATGAAAGAATTAAGTATCGTTGTGCATTTTGCATTTGAAAAATATAGTAATGTTAAAAATAGTAATGTTAGAACATGAATATAAGCTAAATAATAGTAAAGACATTGTTTTTATTAAAATAAAAATTTGAAAATAAATAATAATTTGAAAATAAATAATAAGAAAATGTTCAGAAAATTAATAAAATAAATAATTTTTTTTTTTGTTTAAAAACAAGCTTGAATGGTTTCTTTTATATAGATTTATTATTATTAAAAATAACTGGCAAATGAATGTCTAAAGAACTTATAAAATGATTTAATATTTTTCAAAGTATATTTTACCATGGATTTTTTTTTCTTTCATAGTTTGCAGTTATGTTAGTCCTCTAGTGGTAGCTTGCGTAACATACCGTTCGAGTTCACGAAGTTTTAATATCAGTTGATGGCATATGACGCAATCATTGTTATGAAAAATGAAAGTATCTGTTGATTGTGATAGCTGTCTTTTTGAGAGTTGGATTGGATGGTTTCATTTCTTTTCCTTCCAACCAATTGCGGATGACAATATAAATGTGTTTATTGCTTTTTCTGGCTAAGATGCAGTGCAGCAAATATAACATCTTTCTCACTGGTAACAGAGTCTACAACAAAATCAATCATATTATAAGCAAATAAACTTATGTAGGATGTTTGGCGTTGTTTATTAAACGGTCTCTGTCGTAGAATAATAATTTATATATGAAATTTTTAAGATTACAGCGATATAAAATAGCGTTAGAGTTCACATGTTTCAATATTCGTTGATGTCATGTAATGCAATCATGTTTTGAAAATGAAAATATCTGTTGATTGTGATAGTTGTTTTTGAGAATTGGATTGTCGAATTTCATTTTTTTCCTGCCAACCAAATGCAGAAAATTACTTTATAAATGTGTTTACTGATTTTTCTGCAGTGCAGCAAACATAACATCGTGTTTCCTGGTAAGAGTCTATGTGAAATCAAACATATTATAAACAAATATAGGATGTTTGGCATTGTTAACAATAATAATAAACAATGCAATTATATAGGATGTTTAGCATTGTTGATTATTATGGTTGTTTATATAAGATTATTTGTTTATAACAAGTTCGATTTGCCGTAGATAAGTTTGATTTGCCATAGACCATCTCCTCTAGTGCCAACTTGCGTAAAAATAGAGTTGGAGTTCACGAAATTTCAATATCTGTTTCATGTGATGCAGTCATTGTTTTGAAAAGTGAAAATATTTTCATTTTGTGATAGTTGTATAAAAAATTGGTTTATCTAATTAAATTATTTTTGCTTCCAACCAAATGCCAACAACTACTTTATAAATGTGTTTACTCCTTTTTATGGCTAAACGCAGTGCAGCAAATATATCATATGGTAACAGAGTCTACTATAAGAGCAATCTTGTTATAAACAAAAAAAATAAATCTTATGTAGGAAATTTTGCATTGTTTATTATAGGTCACTGTCAAAGAATAATAATTTATGCATGACATTTTAAAGTTATTATGGTATAATAAAACATCGCTATTAAGCAATTTAAATACAGCACAATTAAAATAATTCAATAAAAATTTGTTAATTAAAATAAAACAAAAACATAAATAGATAATCGTTTAATTTAAGAATCTGATTGTTTTCAAATTTTTAAATTAAACGATTATCTTTTTATTATTTGTTTTCAAATCATTACATTGGGGGCTTTCATATATTGGTTTAATATAGCTCAAACTTTGAAAGTATTTTTTGTTAAATGACGATGATAGAAGAATGATGAATAAATTAGTAATGAAAGAGACTGTTTAATTTAACCAAATAACATAAAATACTTTAATGGATTTTTAGACCTTGACACTAATTACCATTTGAACAATAGAAGTATCAATTAGCATCAAACCATTAGATACTTTCTGTAAGAATTAACCTAATTTTATAGATATTAATGTAATCTGTGATTTCTTTAGTTTCAACTATTACAAAATTATATTTTTGTTAAAAAACACATAATTCATTAAAGAAATAATATAAATATTTGTCTATGCTTGATTAATAAACAAAATCTATATGCTCGTTTTTTTAAATTTGTTTTTATTGTTATAAAAAATTCTATTTCAGGAAAAAAAAAGTAAATTTTAATAAATATTTTTTTCTTTCTAATGCGGCTGGCAAACACTTAGAGCAGCTTGGTCTTGGATGCCTTAAGGCAAGCGCTGCACAGACGTTACTCACTTTGCATTACCCGGGGGGGGGCGTGTAACTTGAAGATACGGACGCGGGTGAAAATGCCCCCCTAATGGTTTAAAGTGGATTCCGAACCACTATAGACATCCATGGCACCGCCGGACTCGAACCCAAAACCTTTCGTACCGAGCTCCACTCGGCCATTCAGGCCCGATTTTAATAACATAAAAACAGAAAAATGAATAGCAACTCTATTCAATAATAAATTTAAATTCTCAAACAATTGAAAAATATACTCTTCAATACCTTCTATCTTATTACAAATGTCATGACATCATAAAGTAGTTTACTCTCTTCAAATGTTGCATTGTTCGCAAATGACATCAAAAATTAATCGTCAATTGAAGGAAAGAGTGGGAAGCGCTGAAATCCTTTGTTTGATACATTGTTAAATTATCAGACAAAAGAATCAGTGTAATTGAAAAATTTTAATGTATTATTTGATTTACTCCACAGTAGTCTCTAATCAGTTGATGTATCATTATTTTGCTGCTATTTTCAACCTATATTTTTTATTTTAAAATTATTTTAATTGCAATACATATGATTAGTAAAACATTATTATTGATATTAGTCTTCAGACAATTATTTTCATTTAAATCCGAAAAGCGTAATAAACAAAAGGTTTTATAAAAATTTTACCGATAATAATGTTTTAATAGTTTTAATAATGTATACGGCCATAAAAAACAATTCTAATCTTGCTTACTACCCATTAGAAGAGCGCCTTTTAGTGGCGTTCAGGAGAAATGGTTAATTGGCCTATAGGCGTTGGCGCGAAATATCCTTACTCTCACCCGGAGAGAAAGGATATTTCGCGCACCCCACACGTAGTCGAGTTTTGGGTTTTTCGGCTTAGAAGTGGAGACCTTCCATAAATCTATAATTATCTGCCGTTAAATGCATGTCTCAAATTGTATGTGTGTAGTATTTTGCATATGAAATAAAAGCTGTGAGTTCTCCAAATTGTTCCTCAAGTATATGACCCCAATCACACCCAATTACAATCTGGTTGCCCAACTTGCACACTTCAAACCTATATTTTTAATTTTTTTACAATTTATTTTTAGCCTCCCTCCTTCCCACATACTCTCACTAACTGTGGCATCTGCATCTGGTTAAACTTGCGACTGGCTCAGTAATATTTTTAGATTTAGCTGCTTGCAAAAGATTTAAATGAATTTTTTTTTTTTCAACAGATTTAAGTTTTAAAAAGTCCAATAAGCTTTTTGAAGTGGGTGTCTGGGGTGCATTTCCAAACACATCAACGAAGCGTTGGTTTTCTCTCAACAACACATATTTAATGAAGCACGGTTATATTTTTAAACATACATGACAATAACATTCTCAAATTTCGACTCCTCCGTTAACGTTCCCTTTCTCTTTCTTCAAGGGACGGGGTCAGAGTTCAAAGACTCCCCCCTCATGTAAACAGGCTCTGTCAAAGACAAGCAACTGCAATGTGTCGCCCCTGCTGATCACCACAGAAATAAATCCTACATTTATTTAATGTTTTTTTAATAAAAGTCAATAATTTTTAGAATTTCTTTTATACAATTTCAACTTTTAGTTTTCCAACATTAAAACTCTAAATTTTCTCTACTAAATTGTAGATATGCAGCTAACCAAATTAAAAATATTTTAACATCAATTCTGATAAGAGGGTTAAGTAGCTTTATAGTTACATTGATTGAAAAATTTTGTACCAACGTCAGCTTAACAAAAGCTCAACACGTTAAAAGTAAAATTGGATTTACCTTTATTCATTGAGATTTTACCTGGATTTTTATTCCAAAACACATTGGTGAGAAAGAACAAATTTCAAATATTATTTATCAAATCAATGAAAGTTTTTAAAGAGTACAAATTATAATAATAAAAAAAAATTAATAATTAAAAATTATTTTAAATATTTCTTAAAAAATTCAAATATTCATAAACTATTTAAGAATTTCAATGTAATTAGCTATTAATTTATTTATCTGAAAAAATCCGTAAATAGGAATTTATCCGAAAAACTTTGAAGTAGTTTACAAAATTTACTATATTGAATAGATAAACCGACAACAAAGTGTTATGTATTTTCACTAGTAGAATAATAACATAACTATATTTTCAATAAATATTGAGCAAAAGAAATTACTAAAATATAATGTGCTGAAATATTTAGAATTATGTGCAAAATTTTCACTGAAATGTTTAGTAATTACACTTTGTTTTTCAATCATTTGAAAGATTCTAACTTTAGATGCTGTTTGCAGGAAATTACAGCAAAACATTTGTTTGTCTTCACTGAATGAAATGCAATTTTGTTTTGAAGTAGAACTTTTATACCACTTAAAAAACCAAACAAATGCTTGTCAGTCGTTAAGAATTGAATTGAATGTAAGAGCGAAAATATTAAAAAAAATGAAATGAATAATTCAATAAAAGTTTTTATTAAACAAGTTTTGACAAAAGTATTTATTAAACAATAATTTTTTTATCATACTATATTAAATTATTTCAAAAAAATTACATTAGTACACTTTAAAAATTCTTTTAGGCATAAAGCATTAAATATTGAAAGATGCAGTTTAAATCTATGTCGTGACTGTGATGGTATTCCGCTTCAACAATTGGATTGATTCCAACATTGTAATTAAACCTCAGTGTTTTGCCGAGATGGTTGGACGCATGTCTATTCATGTATGGAGAGAACAAAACTTATGTTGTAATGGAGCATCCGTAGGTAGAAGTCTGACTTAGGCGAGATAGGCTGATAGGCGAGCACTGAATAAGGAGAGTTTCCAGGAGAACTTTTAGAGGGTACCCCATATTTGTGTATCGTATGGGAGAAAACCCGGAAAACTCTCACCAGGTAGTCTGACTCACGAGGCAAAAATGCTCCTCGTTTTTGAAAGTGTCTACAACAATGCTGCCAGCGGATTGAAACTCTGCCCTAATGTTCACCAATGGCGCACGTAGCCACGAGTCGGGCGTAATTAAAGCTAAATAAAGAATATAATTTATCTTCCTTTTCTATTAACGTCGTGCTACTTACTGAAGTATTTATCACGATTTTATGATACTACAATGGCTTTTTTAGATAGTAATACCAAAAAAAAAAAAAATAATAATAAAATAAATAATAAACAACTAATTAATACTAAAATAAATAAATTAATAAAATAATAAATACCAAATAATTCTAAAATAAATAAATAAATACTAAATACTAAATAACACTATAATGAAAACTAAATAATACTATAATCAATATTAAATAATTCTAAAATAAATAAATTATACTAAAATAAATAAATAATAAATACTAAATAATACTACAATGAATATTAAATAATTCTAAAATAAATAAAATTATACTAAAATAATAAATAATAAATACTAAATAATTCTAAAATAAATAAAAAATAAATACGATATAATACTAAAATAAATAAATAAATTAAATGAAATTAATAAAAATATATATTTAGCGTCAAAGTATTTTGCAAAATATATT